>BQNB010014117.1:0-75780 GCA_026074375.1 Tanacetum coccineum | reverse complement strand
TTGAGATGTCTTCGTAAAGATGCTTCAGTGATAGTCATTGAGTGACCATCAATGGTAGCAGTAATCTTGACTTCTCCATGATCATTAGTAGTAGCTTCAGCTGACCTCTAAAATTGTTTGATAAAAGAGATATAAACATCTGGCTTCTTTGTGAGCGCATAGCAAATATAACTTCGATTTAGGAAATCGATGACTGGATGAAACCCTTCACTTCCTGTAGATTTCTCTAAAAACGCTACCATGTTGTGCTTGTCACAAAATTCCAAAGTTGCCATGATGAAAAGTGTGAGTAATCGTGTGGGATATGATCGGTTATGAAAGAATAAATGATGGAGAAAGTTAATTGAGATTATAGAGAAAACGTGGAGATATGGTTTGACCGACTTAAAGAAATTGAGTTTATCGTGATTAAATCAAACATATAGATAGAAAGATCACGAAAGTCCAATTAGTCAAACCCTATATCATAGGTATTTGGCGGAAATATCTCAATAGCTCTATTAATTAATGAAAAAATTCTGTTAGGGCTCAAACAGTACTAACGGTCATCTAGCAGAACCAAATTTGGTTTAGCAGTACTAAAATAAGCCTAGCAGTATTAACTTCTCCAACAAAAGCAGCACAAATTCCAAAACTTTTGTATCATTCAAAAATAGCTTCACACAATCTCTCTTTCTGTTTTTAAGCTCACCAATTCTCTCTATTCTTTTGGCTCACAAATTCATACAAAGTATAGTTTTTGGCAAACTGCCAGCCATTAACGGATTTGAGTAGTCTTTAACAATAGCTGTTTGCTTTGGACTAGCCAATGCTTCATTGTAAAAACATGGTGCATTGATGACCATATAGTTTTGAGTAAACTATCAACTATCAACGGATTTGAGAAGTTGATAAGTGTAAAATACACATATCCGTTATTACCAAAAATGACCCTAAATGACCACAAATACACTAAAAATGGCAAAGATATACTTGTTTTTGTGTTTTGTGTGTGCAGGTATGGATATAACAAAAATCGCAAGAAAACCGTCAAAAACGGGCAAGCACGGACACGAGAACGGAAGATTGAGCAAAAGCCGGAAGCAACGCCAAGGAAAGTCAACTTTCAGTCAACCCTTGGTCAATTCTCAGTAAAAAAAGTCAACCACAAAAAGACAAAACCCCAAAATATTCCATTTCAGTCCCTCAAATCTCCAAAAGTTACACAAATGGTCCTTGGACTCTAAATGGGCCTAAAATTCCTTTGAACATTACCCGGATCCAAAAAGCCCAAAACCCTTTTCATAAACCACAGGGACCTTTTCTGTCAATTACCAAAATCATTTTACACTACACTCTTGATAATAAAAGACAAGGACTGAAAGTGCAATTTCCCCAATCCTACCCCCTTTTTACCCGTTTTGAGTTAAAAAAAATGGCGCCAAAGACGGGTAACTATTCACCCGTCTTCTCCAATTCACCACTAGTAAATATCATAGGGCAAATCAAGATTGAAGGGTTAATTAGACAATTCAAGTGATGAAGAACGCAATGGCAGGGTCAAATCAGTCAAATCAAGAGCTCTCATTGGCTAACTAAAGCAAGAATCACACGTGGCTATGGCAAGAAGCACAAGAGTAGATGGATTTTGCAATAAGGGCTCTCACACAACAAACACAAGACCTCACAACGGATTGCCACGTTGGCAATCTGTGTGATCCCAAAGAGAGATCCAACGGCTCTTAATCATTTGCTAATGATTGAATGATTGAATGGTGGGGATTCAAAGGAGCGTGTGCAGCAAGGCACAACCTAGAAGCTTTCCTGGAGTACTATAAATACCCCCACCTCTCACACACATAGAATATCTTTTCATGTAATTTTTCTTTTAAGTAATTTAGCTTATGAAGTTTTTAGTCTTCTTTAAGTTTTAATATTCAGTTTTTGCAGAAAGTCAAAAAAATAAAAAATAAGCAAAAAGGGGGGTGTTAGCCAGTTTCGAACCCAAGACCTCTTGCATAGTTACAAAGCATACTTACCATTGTGCTACAATAGCTCATCCGTGAGCTATTGTACACGTTTGATACTTAACCCTTCTTTGGGCCTTAAGCCCATAAGCCACTTCGAGCTCTTTCCAGCTTATTTAAGGGCTTATTCATTCAGCTTTTTGATTGTTTTCATTTTTCTTAGTTTCCTGCTAATTTTTAGGATTTTATCTGAATTTTTTAGATTTTTCTAGTTTATAGTTTATTTTTAATCATTTTTCGTAAGTTTTAGTTTTAGAAAATACATAAAAAATAGAAAAAGTTTCAAAAAATTACAAAAAAATAGATTTTAGTTTTATAAAAAATAGCTTTAGTTTTACATTAAGAAAAATCATTTTCACCCTTTTTAGATTTTAATTTTCATTTTTGAGCTTTTATTTTTAATTTTAAAAATAGGATTTTAATTTTTAAAATAGTTAAAAATAGTTTTCTAAATTTTTATGTTATTTTAGACTTTTCTAATTTTAAAAATTATTTTTCTCAATTTTTAGGATTCAATTTGCTATTTTTTAGGATTTAATTAGATTAAATTAGTTTTTAATTCATAACAAATTCAAAAATAACGAAAAAAATATTTTTCTTTTTCTTAAAATTTTCTTTTGTCCTATTTTAGGTTTAGAAATTTAGTTTACATTTTTAGGAGTTAAATTTAGTATATTTGCTTATTTGTCGCTTTTAATTGCTTCAGTTAATTGTTTAAGTGTTTAATTGCTTTTAATTGTTCATTTTAATTGTTGCTTTAATTTAGTAGTTATAGATAATCAAAAATATATCTTCTCTCATTCAAATCATAATCCAAGCTAAAACGTGGTTTCAATTTCGCAAGTCGTTGGGGAAACGACCCGGGTGATCATACTTCCCGGTTAAATATATATATATATATATATATATATATATATATATATATATATATATAGAATGGGCTTTTCTTAAGGGAGACTTTAGGAAAGTTCTTAATTGCTCTTTTGGTATTAATATATATTATATTATTTTACGTGTGTTTAAAACTACAATCAGTTTTTGGCGCCGTTGCCGGGGATCGAATCCGGGTCACCCGCGTGACAGGCGGGAATACTTACCACTATACTACAACGAAAAACTATTAAAAATAAACTAATTGATGGAAAATTAAAAAAAATTCAGGAAAAATATATGATGCAACGAAGATTACTTGAAAAATAAAAGACAAAACTCAGCTTATCAAATAAGCTGAGAAAATGGCTTATTAGGCTACGGCTTATATAAAAAGAAGTAAATTAAAATGTGTATAAGTATTTAATGAGGAGAGAAGAGATTGGATGAGCTAATGAAGCACAATGGTTAACACGCATGGACTATAAGCAGGAGGTCGTGGGTTCGAGGTCTGGCAACCCCATTTTTTCATTTTCTTATTTTTTTACCTTTTGCAAAAACTAAATATCTACACTTATTAAAAACTTGATTTTGAACAACTTTAAAACTACGCTTTTTGTCTGAAAATAACAAATAAGCCCTGAAACAGCTTATGAATAAGCTGTTACAGCAAGTGAGCCTTTGAGCTCAAAATGCTTGTTTGGACTTATAAGCTTGCACAAGTTTAAATATAAGCTCGTTTTCATAACCAAAAGAAGTTCTAGAAAGCTAATGAAGTCTTCAAGCTAAAAATGACAAGCTCTTTAAGCTGAAAACTCATTAAGATATCTAAATCTATGATTCAAAATAGCAACCTCAGGTATGAACTCTTAAAAAGCTCAAAATCAAGCTAAACTAAAAAGCTCAATAAGCAAAGTCCTAAGCTAAGCTTTTGAAAATAAGCTAACTAATGATCCCTAATAAGCCCTTGCTATTCAGTTTTTTAAATAAGAAACTAAACTAAGCTCTAAAGAAGAGAATTATATAAACTACTTATTTTTGGCTTTTTTGCTTTTTATGACTTTTTAAGACTAAATGTACCTAGGTAGATAAGCTAGTAAATGAAAACTAAGACTAAATTCAACTTAAGCTACATCTAATCTATATTTAACTTGAATTTAAGAACCTAAACCTTAAAATTACTAGCTAAAATGAAACCTAAAAGTGACAGCAGTACTAACTGCTGTTAGTACTGATGCACTTGGCAAGAGTTCAAAAGCCTAAATGCAGGTAACCAATGTGGTTACCCTGCACCTAATACACTCACTAGAAGTGTAAAAACCTTAAAGCAAACAAGATCTAAGCCTTAGAGAGCTTAGATCAAAATTTCACAAGTGAAATCACAAGGAAAATCCCCTGGTGCTGAGACATACATATTAAGCCCTATCTTTTTAATTTTTGAAAACTAACTTTTAAAAACTCTTTTCCTATTGGTTATAAGAGAAATTTAAGCTGACTCAAATAACTTGCACAAAAACCTTTGACTTTTTGAGGTCAAAACAGCTAATGCCAAACACTCCTTAAGGAATTGACAAATTTCATTTGAGCTTATAATTTTGAAAGCTAATTAACAAGACTTAAGTACCAGATTATTAACAGCTTATAACTACCTTAATAAACATGATCTAACAACTAGATAAGCTAAAATCAAGGTTTAATGACTATGCTAACTAATTTTTAGGTTTTTTAAGGTTTTTAAGACAGATTATGAAATACTATTATCTACAACTTATAAGCTAAAAACAGATTAAAATTAATATCTAATAAGCAAGATTAAACACAAATAAGCTCAAATAAGCAACTAAATTAAGCTAATAAGCAGATCTATACTAATAAACTACTATTAAGCTAAATATTGAAAAACAAGGAAAGTAAAGGAGAACTTACTTGAAGCTTTAGCTAAACAAAAGCTATTAGGCTCTTTAGAGCTTATCTACTAGCTCTGGCTTATTCACAATAAGCCAGTAATTGTCCATGAGAACCCTTCCATAATTGGTTCTCCTTCCAAAAGCTCATAAGTCCAAAATAGTTAAGGTGATTAAACTGATTTTATGATTTGAGTTTAATTAAGGCTTGTTTAAGCTCAATCTAAGCTTATAGACTTAGAGAGCTTATGAAGAGCTTATAAAACAGTAACATGACATTTGAATTTATAAAAGCTTTTAAGTAAAAACAGTTTATATAAAAGAGAACTATGATTTCATTAATTGAAAAAGAGATTACAATACTTTTGAAAGGGAAATTACAATAAGCTAAAAACGGATTTAAATAATATAAGCTACTACAAAAGTTACCTAAATTAAGCTAAAACTTAAAAACTACTAATAATAAAAGCTACTAAAAAACTAGGTGGAGTGTGTGTGTGATAGTGAGGCCTTTTATAGCTGCTGAGAGAACATTCTAGGGCTTCCTTGCTTCCCAAGCTCCTTTAAATCTCTGCCGTACAATTCTTTAATGATTGGTAAATCATAATTAGCCGTTAGATTACTAGGTAGCTCACACGGATTGCCAGCGTGGCAATCTGTGATTGAGACACCTTGTGTTTCTTTTAGGCATAATTTAGTGTAAGAAAATGAGTCCCCTTGTGCTTCTTTGCCATAGCCACGAGTAAGCCTTTGCTTGTGAGCTAATGAAAGGGTGCTTGAGTGACGTTTTAACTCTGCCAGGGTGATATAGACCACTTGAATAGACTTCCGTACCCTCCAATTTGGAAAAGCCCTTTGATTTGAACAAGGGGTGAAACGGGGAAGAAGGGTGAATAGTGTTAAACCCTTGGCGCCTTTTTTTATAACTAAAACGGGGTTAAACAAGTTTAAACTTTGGGCATATTGCAACTTTAGTCCTTGTGGTTGTTTTATTAAAGGTGTAGTGTAATATTGACTTTCAGAATTGGTATTGGGCTTATGATTTGGGCTTATGGTTTAAGTCATGGATCCGGGTAAGGGTTTAATGGTAATTAAGGCCCATTAGGCTTTAGGGACCTAATATGTAACTTTTGAAACTTGGAGGGTTGATTTGAAATATTTTAGGGTTTTGTCTTCTAGTGATTTGACTTTGTTGACCCATGTTGACCACGGTTTGACCATTTGGCTGAAGCTTGACTTTTTTCTGGCTTTGGCTTTGACTCTTTGGCTTTTCTAGTGCCGTCCGTTACTCTTTCCTTGTTTGCCGCATTTTTTGACGGTTTTTTTGTGATTTTTGATATATCCGTACATGCATACACAAAACACAAAAACAAGTACATTTTTGCTATTTTTAGTGTATTTGTGGTCATTTAGGATCATTTTTGGTAATAACGGATATGTGTATTTTACACTTATCAAAATTCCCCAAACTAAACGATTGCGTGTCCTCACGCAATATTACATGCCTTATAACTAAATACCTCGAAACTTCCCCAAACTAAACCTTTGAAAAGTAGCAAAGATTTTTGTTGAGAGAGCTAAGAGATCACAAGTTATAAAACACCCGACTTCCCATTTTCAAAACTTTTATTTTTTATGATTTTTTTTCTTAATAATTAACTACCTAACTACAACTTATTCTTGTGTTGACATAATGTATTGTTTTCATTACCTTATTGGTAACTTTAAGGATCATGGAACAAAAAGCACAATTAAGTGTCTAAAAGAAAACTTCGTCATTCCCTATTTTTCACTTTTCCCATGCTATGCTTAAAAATAAGATCACCGTTAAGTACAAGCTAAGATGCTAAGACTACTTATAATTACAACTTGTGAATTTCTCTTCCCAACATAAACATATATTAAAATGTGTATGCTCAAATTAATTTAAACCATTAAATCCACATATTTAGATAGTTGAAATCCTACCAAGCGTTTACCATGGGGCCTTGTTTAGTCCCGCCGCTAATATGTTATCCACTTAGTAAGAACAAAACTCAAGCAAACAAAAACCCTCTTAGCTAAGACATCGTTAGTTTTCCACTTCTCGCCATTAATGACTTTCTTCTACTAGCGATCCACAGTCAATCGGGTGAAGGTGCTAAGTCTTTTTGACACCCCATTCCGAAGAATAATAATCAAAATGCATGAACTTCCGATGAAAAAGCCTTGTAGAAGCTGTTCAAACTTTAGTTCAAAAGAGTACCTGTTTTTGTAGAAAATGAACTTTTTACTATTTATTTCTAACTGGGCGAACATTATATAACTATTTACATTATTAGGCTACGAATCGAGTATCACTTTTTCTTTCGACGACACATCGCCACGCCTCCGATCAAGAGCTCGGTGTACTTATTATGATACCAACCCCCCTAAATATACATCCTCCACCCTTTTCTTTCATGTCACACGGAGCGAACCGACAAATGCCCATGTACTTTATAGCGATGGATTTTTGTATATTAATATTATTAACACTAAGGATTTAATAAACTGCATCCTTTTTATACCAACTACATATTTTTTTATAATTAATTCAACAACATTATTTATTTGCAAATAGAAAAAATTCATTTAAGAAAACCAAAGTATAAACTTTAACTAAAATTCTTATTTAACAAATGATGTTTGACTTCAACATTGATAAAGCTTTTTCTCTGAAATGTTGATATATAGACTTTTAAGAGTAGAAACTTTAATTTGTAAAAATTAAAGAGAACACATATAATTAATCATTTAAGAACTCTGAGGAAGAAAAACCACAAGTTATTCTTATCAGCCTTTAAGTTTTCCAAATAAACCTTGTTTAGCATCCTAACTCGTAATCAACACTATCATCTCTTATTCTTTGCAATTTAAAATCTCTAGTAAAGAGATTCGCAAATACTTAGCCTATATAAAATCCAACTCGGCATGTTTAAAATCTACTTGAGATTAGCACAAGCCTTCATTTACTAATGATTTCAAGTCTAGCATGTTTAAAGTCTACATGAGACTAGCACAAACTATCATCATTAATTGTTAAGGGAGACAGCTAGAACTCTACACGTTCGATCGGGTCAAAAATTACTTCTTATTCTTACCAACGGAAAACCTACATTCGTGTCTTAACACTTATTATTATTTTTTTCTTTTTAACTACTAATATTTTTATATTTTTCATTTTTTTTTACAAATAAGATCTTAAAAATTTAAATTTTTTTGCTATTTTTGTTGGAAAACGGGTCGTGAGAACAAAACAATAAGCAGGTAACATCAAATCGATAGATTCCCTCCCCAAACTAAAATGAAACATTGTCCTCAATGTTTAAGGTCGGGTTCTACAAAAATCTAAGCCGTTTATGAAGTATACAAAGATAAACGTGAATCGATAATATGAAAGGATATCAGATCTCCCCAAACTAATTTCACACAAAGGATGAGAAGCTCGAGTGAAACGGGATACAACACCGGACACGAGAGTCTTCAGAAATTGCTGGGTCAATCCTGCAAAAATCACAACAAACAACAAACAACAAGAAATTGGAAGAGGATAGCCACAACACATCATAACACATTATTTAAGAAAATAGAAAGAAAATGGATAAGCATGGGGTGAACTCCCATGAAGCGGCTTGTTTTTGGTCACCGAGTCACAAGCTTGACTCGATCCCTGCATTTAATTGTCCTTAGGGAAAGTTTGGAAATCCGGGATAACCAATGGTGGTGTATCCCCTCTATAGTAATGCTTAAGACGGTGGCAGTTGACTTTGAAATTTGACCATCGTGATGATACATTTGGCACTGTGCCATAAGGAAAAACTTCGGTAATAGTGAAAGGACCGGACCATCGGGACTTAAGCTTTCCAGAGAAAATCTTTAATCGGGAGTTGAAAAGTAAGACTTGATCACCAACATTGAAGATTCAATTCTTGATCTTTGAGTTGTGAAGTTTCTTTATCTTCTCCTTGTAGATTAATGAAATTCCATAAGCGTGACTTGAAGCTCGTTAAGTTCGTTAAGTTGGAGCTTTCGATGATCACACGCGGTTTGAGATCGAAGTGGCATGCTATAGAGCCCAATATGCCATGTGATCTAGCTCAACTGGTAAGTGACAAGAATGTTCCATAGAGACTAGCTTGTAGTGCGTGCATCCGATTGTTAGTCCTTGTGAAGCCGTTACAGAAGCCCCACAATGCAACATCTAACTTGTCCTACCATGAGGCACCGTTTTCTATCCTACCGTCCTTATCTAAGATTCTTTTAAGGAACCACAGATTCATCACCTCGACTTGACCACTATTTGGAGGGTGTAAAGCGGTAGAAAGACGATGTGTGACACCATATTTAGACATAACTTTATCAAATTTGTCGTTACAGAAATGGGTCCCACGATCGCTTATTATAGCTCTTGGTGCACCAAATCAGGAGAAAGGGGATTTCAAAAATTTGAAAACTACTCTAGCATCGTTGGTGGGGAGCGCCTTGGCTTCAACCCATTTGGAAAGATAATCGATGGCTACGAGGATATATTTATTTCCTCTCGATGACGGAAAAGGTCCCATAAAATCAATACCCCATACATCAAAAATTTCACAAACTTGGATTGCATTTTGAGGCATCTCATCTCGATGTGAAATCTTGCCTTGTTTTTGACATGCATCACAAGATTTGATCAATTCGTAAGCATCCTATAATAAATTGTATGCACAAGAAAACGCATCAAATACTTTTCGAGCGGTGATATTAGCACTATGATGGCCCCCGGTGGGTCCTTCATGACAAGCCTTAAGGATTTCAAGAGCTTCTTGGCCAAATACACACCTACGAATGATTTGATCCGCACATATTCTAAAAAGGTAAGGATCATCCCAAAAGTAATGCTTTACATCCTTAAAAAACTTCCTCTTTTGTTGAGTTGACATTCCTTTGATGAGAAAATTCCCCGCGTGGTAATTTGCTATATCAGCAAACCACGGGGTACTTTGGTCATTATGAGAAGTCACTGTATTCAATGTTTCAAGAGGAAAAGTTTCGTTAATCTCCTTAGGATCAAAAACATTCTCATACGGGTTTCCAAGACGAGAGAGGTGATCGGCTGCATAGTTTTTAGCTCCTTTGGTATCAATGACTTTGAAATCGAATTCTTGGAGAAGTAAGACCCATCTAAGCAATCTTGCTTTGGCGTCTTTCTTGTTGAAGAGGTATTTTAATGCGGAGTGGTCCGTGTAAACAACACTTTTGTTCATGATAAGATATGATCAAAACATTTCAAAAGCGCGTAAACTACCACAAGCATCACTTTCCGTTGTTTGTGTAGTTTTTGATTCTATTCCGTCATCGTTCTGCAAATCATGAGTCGTATAGTTCTTCTCATGAATTTTCAGTTGGCGTGATGCATAAGCAATCATCTTCTCTCTTTGCATCAAAATAGCGCCCAATCCTTTGATCGAAGCATCACAATATATGATAAAATCTTCGCTTCCTTTTGGTAATGCCAATATTGGTGCACTACACAACTTCTTCTTCAACAGTTAAAAAGCTGCTTCTTACTTGTCGCCCTAAACAAACTTGACCTTCTTTTGAGTAAGCTTGGTCATTGGTTTGGCGATCTTTGAAAACCCTTCAATGAATCATCAGTAATACCCAGCAAGACCTAAAAATTGACGAATCTCTGTTAGTGACTTAGGAGATGCCCAATCTTTAATGGATTCAATCTTGGCGGGATCCACGTGAATGCCCTTACTATCAATCATGTGACCGAGGAACTGTACTTTTGGAATCCAAAATTCACACTTGGAAAATTTGGCATACAACTCCTCTTTCTTAAGCAGCTCTAAGATTAACTTAAGGTGCTCTTCGTGTTCTTGCTTGTTCTTTGAATATATCAGAATATCGTCAATAAAGACAATTACGAATTTATCCAGATATGGTTTGCACACTCGATTCATAAGGTCCATGAATACGGCAGGTGCGTTTGTCAAACCAAATGGCATAACGTGAAATTCATAATGGCCATAACGAGTTCTGAAAGAGGTCTTCGGAATGTCTTCTTCTCGAACCCTTAGTTGGTGATAACCTGACCTTAGGTCGATCTTCGAGTAGATACTAGACCCTTGAAGCTGATCAAATAAATCATTAATTCTTGGGAGTGGATAACGGTTCTTCACCGTTAGTTTATTCAATTCCCGGTAATCAATGCACATCCTGAATGACTTCTGCTTTCTTCTTGATAAACAAGGACGGAGCTTCCCCAGGGTGAGGATAGGGCATTAAATTCCTTGTCGGATTGCTTTTCAGTTGCTTTGACAATCTTTTATTCAGAAGGTGCCAACGTAAGGTGCCCGGGCTACGGGTGCAACACCTGGGTATCAAATCGATTTACAATTCCCTTGTCAAGTCGGAGGAAGACCCGGGCAAGGTCTCAGGATTACATCAGGAAAATCTTAGCCGATTGGTATGTCTTAGTCGCTTCTTCTTGACTTGTCTTAGTCTCCTTTGTATTACTTTTGCCAAATAGACTCGGAATCCTTTTAGCTTGTATTCTTGTGTTTTGGGAGTACGAGATAATGTGAAGAGAGCCTCGTGTCCCCGTTGCTTCCGTCTACCGTAAAACAATTAATGTTTCGTTTCCCCAGGGGATACGAACGATCTTCTCGGCACACGTAAATGAATTGCTTGGTCTTTGCCAACCAAATCCATTCCAATTATAGGAATCGAAACTACAAGTTTCTAGGCATTAAGTCTATGTTGAATGGGTAGTTCCAGGAAATTATTGTATAACCCCTAAGGATGGTGTTCAAACCTTAATTATTCTCCCGTGGTTAGTTCAACGTAATAATAGTTATCTAAGGTATATGGCGTGATATCAATTTGGGAGCTAAATGCAGTAGACACAAAGCTTCTATCGGTAACAATATCAAATAAGACAGAAGCATAGCGGTTGTTTAAAAGGAACGTACCCATCCTTTTAGTATAGCGGTTATTAACATGTGCCAAAAAGACTGGACATCCTTTTAGCATGTATTCTTGTGTTTTGGAGTACGAGATAATGTGAAGACGAGCCTCGTGTCCACGGTTGCTTCCGTCACCGTAAACAATTAATGTTTCATTTCCCCAGGGGATATGAACGATCTTCTCGGCATACACAATGATTGCTTGTTACTTTTCCAACCAATCTTACAATTATAGCTCAAAACAAATACCAAAGTTTCTATGGGCATTAAGTCTACGTTGAATGGATGGTTCAGGATATTTAATGTATAACCCCTAAGGATAGTGTTCAACCTAATTATTCTCCGTCAGCTAGTTCAACGTCATAATAGTGATCTAATGCAGTTGGAGGGATATCAATTTGGGAGCTAAATGCAGTGGATACAAAACTTCTATCGGCACCAGTATCGAATAAGATCGAAGCATAGTGGTTGTTTAGAAGGAACGTACCCGTCACGATGTTGAAGTCTGGGTTTGTCCCTACATGCCCTACCGCATAGACCATGGCTGGAGCATTGCCACCTCCAACTTGGTCACCATAGTTGTTGTTGTTCTTTAGCTTTGGACACTCCCTCTTGAAATGCCCTTGGGCTCCACACTCGAAACAAGTAGGTCTCTGACCCGACCCGGTGCCCCTCTGATTGTTAGCATTGTTGGCATTTACCATACTCCTACAGTCACGGGCAAAATGGCCAACTTTGTTGCATTTGTTGCATTTTGGAGCACATGGACCGTCATGGTGATAATTGCATTTAGCGCATAGAGGTTTAGATCCCCCGTATGGCTTCTTTTCACTAGTCCTTGCAGTGTAGGCCCGACTAGTGTTCTGCCTCTTGTTCTGTTATTGTTGGTTCTGAGTGTTCCTTGAGGTGTCTTCAAACTTCCTTTTACTCTCTGTCTGGCGTTCAGCCAATGTGTGGATTTTCTTATCCATTAGCTCGGTTGCAATTTCAACTGCATCTTACATTGTCTTTGGTTTAGACATCACTACACTCCTATAAATCATGTCGGGAAGGCCACCGACATATTTTTCAATTTTATCTGATTCTTCAGGAAACATCCTCTCGTACAACAAAGCCAATTCTTGAAATCGTTGGGTATAACTTGTCAAGTCGGTACCCTTCACCTTCAGATCCCACATCTTCATTTCTAATTTCTTGATCTCATTTCGAGGACAGTATTTATCAGTCATCATTTTCATGAGTGTTTTCCAAGGCATACCATAAGCGGCATCATGACCAACTGTCTTGACATGAGTGTTCCACCATGTTAAAGCAACTGAATGGAGAGTGCAAGTAGCAAACTTGACTTGATTCTCAACTGTACAATTGCTGATGTGGAAAACAGACTCCATCCTTTCAAACCATTGAGATAGACTGGCAACTCCTTCCATGCCTTTGAAGTTTAATGGTTGACATTTGAGAACGTCAGTGTAAGTACATTCACGAGCAGCTCGTTCTGTCCTTCTAACACCTGTTCCCGAATTATGTTTGTCATCGCCATTCGTACTTCTGTTAGCATCACGTGCTGCCAAAGCGACAGTAACGCCTTGGTCAATCATTGCCTGAAGCTGGGCATTAGTAACAGATGTGGTGTTGGTTGTTTCTGGGGCTATGTTTGAACTCGTGGCTCTTATTGGTGCCATTTCTTCAATCACAAGAAAATATAATACCCGTTAGATTTCGTAAAATCATAACCATGACATGACATAAGCACAATAAGTAAAGTGAGATCACATCACACAGTGAAATATACAACTAAATTGTAATCAACAAAGATATAACCAAATCGACATTCATTCATAACAAATTCGATTACAGACATGACATAATACCACCATTCCATATATAATTGGAAAACATACATGATTGGTTCAGATACAAAATGATCACATCTATTAGGTTACAAGATAAAAGAATATATACAACCTAAAGCCATACTAGTCGGGATTGAACCCGTAATAGTTAGTAGGCTGCACAAAACAACTAGCCATAACAGAATCTAGGAATTGCTACCAGCCTCCTCTAGTAGCTCTAGCTATGCAGGACCTTTGGCGGGTCCCTACTGTCTCTTGAACTCTGCCATCTGAGTCTGAAGTCTATTTATCAGCTTTAGTGCCTCTGTGAGCTGCTTTTGTCTCCTACGGTCTGCCGTCAGCATCTCTGTAATCACCGTCTGTCTCCTACGGTCCGCTGACTGTAACTCTCTAATCTTTGACTGCTGAACTAACACTATGGTACGTAGCGACATAACCTCTGCACGCGCAAGGACACTCGCGTCCATAGATCGTCCCCAAGCCTCTCTGGACATCCTAGCCTCATTTTCCATGAGTCTAGCAGTACGTGCATGTACATGCCTATCCCTAAACAACATGTTGAGCCAACCAGCCAATAGCTGTCGCCCAGACTACTCATCGTCTAACCTCGTATAAATCTCATTCGTGTCCTGCCTAACCTTAGTCTCAAACGCTGTTATATGTTGACCCAACTCCATGTCAGTATTAACTGGTGCCCCCTGCAGGGTCTCAACTATCTCATCCTACGAGTCGGTGATCCCATATCCAACATCTCTCTCCGAATCATGCTTGATCTCCCTGTCTATAGTAGCTACAAAACCATAGTCTGCCCTAAGACATCTAGCCGGTCTAGCAGCAGCAGACGAGCTCTCTCCGACCTCGTATGCAGGACCAAAAGCAATACCTAACCTCTTTCGAGGTGGTAAGGTAACCTTGGGTTTGTCCTCTCTATGGTCAGTAGAGAGTAAATGCAAGGGCAGTGTCCCTGATGAGGGTGCAGCTGGTCTGGTGTGGGAGAGTATGATGGGTGGTGGTAATGGTAGTGAATAGGAAGTAGATGCGGCCTCGGCTCTCAGCCGGATCATAGCAGCTCGATAGCCCAATGGACGAATAGGACTAGCAGGTGGTGATGGAGATAACACAGGCACTGGTGATGATACTGGTAGTGGTGGTGATACTGGTAGTGATGGAGATGGTATCGGGGGTAGTGGTGGAGAAGGTATCTGGGGAAGTGGCGACGACCACGGCGAGAGCGGTGATGATGGTGGAGTAGATATAGCGAGAAGTCTGGCAACCTCTGCATCGGACCATACTGGTGTAGGTACTGGAGCTGGAATAGAAATCCTAGCTGTCACACGATATGCAGGGTGTGGTGGTGGTGTGGCCGCAGACTCATCAGTCTCGAACGGCTCTGTCTCCTCCGCAGATGGGGCCTGATCCGTAGCTGGTAAAGCAACAACTACAGAGTCGGCAGGAGCTGGGTGCTCCTCCTCCTCCTCATCATCATCGGCCTCGATGTCAACCTCATCATCATCCTCATCATCCTCTGATGACTCATCCTCGTCATCGCCGTCATCTCCTCCGTCGGCAGGATAATCGACAGGATCCTCCTCAGGGTCCTCGTCGTCATCCTCCTCTGGGTCCGCCTCAGGATCGGACTCCGGAACATAATCTGGTGACTGAGCAGTGGGTGAGGCAGCAGCAGGCAGTGGCTGCTCCTCAGCCGGAAACACCTCGTCCTCCTGTGGCATATACTCGGGATATACCGGCTCTGGGACAAAATCTGGTAGGGGTGGTGACTGTGGCTCCTCGGGGCCAGGTATGTAGTCTGGTGATGGCGGGGCCTGTAAGGCGACCTGCACATACGGGTCATCTAGCATCCAGGGCAGTCCCTCGTGCTCAGGTCCAACAACTCCTGGTGATCCAATGTCTGATAAGTCCTCAAATTAGATGGTTTATCTCATGTGAGTGTGGACCCCTGAATCATCTGATTCTGACATGACTGTATCTGAAAATCCAAAATAGCTTATATTAGTATTTAATATAAGACTCTTATAGTAATATACATTTATATCATAACATGTATATCAATCAAGAATGCATCTAGTCCAACCAACTAATGCAACAACTAGTGTATGTATGTATGTCCCGTGCAAACCCCTTTGTATGAATGCAATGTTTGAAAACGGTTATAGTCCAGCAAAAACATTTGACCTGGTTCTCTATAACCTTGGCTCTTGATACCAATTTGTAACACCCCCAAATTGGGTCGCAGCGGAATAAGGGTCCGGGGCGTGTTACTTCATAGATCAATAACATAAGATATATATAGAACGACCAAAAAGTCATTTAAAAGCGATACATTGGATTTAACAAAGTATTTGTTACATAAGCCCGAAGCTTCACTTGTTCATTTGTTCAAAATACAAAGATTTCTAGCCCATAACAGATATACAAAATGTAATGCGACAAAATCTTTAATGCATGATATCCAAATCAAAACCACCAATGTATCCCTTGCACCTCGTGCTTATTGACCTCCTGAAAAACATTACTTTAAAACGTCAACAATAATGTTGGTGAATTCATAGGTTTGATAAATCGTATATTGTAGGACCACAAGATTTCTCAAGTGTATGATAATGCAACAGATGCAGACATCATATAAATGTAATTACGTTGCCCTAAGCTCATGACACAGAAGCTCGACATAAATGAATACCATATAAATGGCCTACATTGCCCGTGGTGATGTTCTAACCCGCAACATCCTATGTTCGACATGGTATACGTTCGTTTGCCTGTGATAGCCTATTACCCGAATACGGGATGTCAATTCCCAATTGATCTATTCATACATTCGCGCTCATATCCAGTAACTGACAGTTCATGATTATGGGCTCAGATTGGGTTATCGCTACTTAGCAACACGAATATATGTAAAACTTATCCACTTGTGTCCAAATATAAAACAATGCATCCCAGAAACTTATAAAACAAATCATGTAAAACGTGAGGCTATGAACTCACCTTGAGTGAGCGAATATCAAGTGTATCACAGAAAATGCGTCACGGCAATGATCAAGTGCAACCTAATCCAATATAGGTCTTATAAGTACTAATCACATTGGGCAACTACTACCATATATAATTCTATATAGCTAATCACCATCTTATTGTTTTAGTGAAATCATATTTAGAAAGTTAAAACGTTTATAAATATACCTTTGGTAAAAATGACATAACTTTTACGTTTCAAGTCCGTTTCTTGCGTTTCTTAGGTCCACGCTTTCGTATTAAGACGACGTATCAAATTATGACATTTTTGTATTTCATGTCCTCTGGTGAACCGTACTTTTTACTGTTCATGACAGTTATAAAGTTATTTTTATAGTTTTAATTGTCGTAAAACCCGTAAATGTAATAACTTATTCGTTTTAAACCCGATTTTAGCGACTCCTTCGAGCACGTCTTTGTAATTGAAAGGTGTATCAAAATTATCACATTTTATACATTTGGGTCTGCTGATGAATAGTAAATTTTACTGTTCATAGCTTACAAAATTACTTTTATAAACTTTAATTATCGTAAACGCCGTATTTTATTCGTTTTAGCTTCGTTTTTAGTAATTCTTTCGAGCACGATCTCGTAATTAAAAGTTCTATTTATTTATGAGGTTTACAAAAACAAATGTTCCTGAGATGAACAGTAATTTTTATAAAAATAGTTTTATAAAAGTATTTGTATACATTTTAAGTATATAAACTCGCGTAATTCATAACTGCTTCGTTTTTAATTGAATAATTATGTTTCTTATTGTTTTGTAATCCTGAAAATATGTGTGATTTAATAAAAATACCAAACCTTCTGTTTGTAGAATTTTTATAACAAGTTTTTATAAAAATTCTTTTATAACTCCGGTTATTATCGTAAAACTCGTAAACTACATATCTTTTTCGTTATTAATCTGTTTTTCAAGTTCCTTATATGCCCAGAATCGTCATGAGACGTAGTATGTTTATAAAATATAAAATTCATGCCTAAAATTTCGTGCCAAAACAGTCCCTAAATATCCTTTTGAGTTTATTTGTATAACTTTGTTTTTATATACTTTTTAACTTCATAATTTACCACAAGTCCTTTGTAACTCTTAATATACTATGTCATATATATTATATAGTCCATAGGTCCATCATTTGTCCATTTGTCCAAGTTAACAAGTTCTTAACAAGGCTATTAAATCATAAACTTTCTTATGTAACTTTACTTACTAGTTTATACATATACATTTTTACACTTAACCAACATGTTACAATACTTATAATCCCATTATATCATGATATTACCAATCACATAACATATGAAAAAGTGTACCAAATGATGATCACAAGTAAAAACTCTTTTTACATGTTTAAAAGTCCTAAATGGTGATTTTTGCTATAAAGAACTTATATACACATAAAATGATAAATGTAAAGACATAAAGGGTTTTAGATGACCTTAATATGATGTAATATGATGAACCACAATATCTAAACCCTAGTTTAGATGATAAACCAAAGCTTGCACAACTTGAAAACCCTAATTCCAATTAGAAACCCTAATCTTGCTTTTCTTGCTTCAATACTTGTAAACCTTTAACCAACCCTTCAAAACACCTTAGGTTATCATAGGAATGATGTGTGAATGCTTGTATGGTCTTGTAAAATCAAGCTATGGATTTTATAAAGAGGGTGTTTGATGTCGTGGCTTATATGGAGGAAAAAGGGAGAGATGGTTTGATTTTTCTTAAGTGTTTTGTGTTGTATATGTTACTACTTGCAATGTATAAGAGATGTATATGTAGGACTAGTCAAAGACACTATTAGGAGTACAAGACAAGATGAGTAAAACATGGAAGTCTTCTTGGTCAAGGTATGGTCTTGCCTTGTAAAAGTCATAAGTCTTTACTAGTTGTTGAATGTACATAGCAAGTTGCAAGACTTTGAGATATTTTCTTGTGTATATCTCTATGAATCCGGCCATGGTATGATATATATGATGATATTTAGTAAATTTTGGGTATTGGGTACAATTGTGGGTATTTGTTGAAGCGTAGAAAAGTTTTGGTGGTTCCGGGTATGCCTAAACGTATTTTATCGCGAAACGTAAACACTTTACGTAACCAATAAAAATAAAATGAACAAAGTTAATAATTATCCTCAAAATAATTACCTAACACTTGCTTGAGGTAAACATTTAATTGTTTGATGCCCGTTTACATTGAATGATTATTTTTAGCTTACGCGATTTAACTTAACAATTACGATTTAAAGCAAACGCGTACATTACTAAAAATACTTAGTGAATTTATTGACGACGTCAATGACCCTAAAACACGGGGTGTTATAGTCTCCCCCCGTTAAGTGAGCCTTGTCCTCAAGGCTTAAGACGCGGCACTTGACGACGGTGCGATCTTTGTGAACAGATGTGGGTGTTTCTTCCTGAATTGATCTTCGCGTTCCCATGTGAACTCAAGACCTCTCCTAGAGTTCCATCGAACATTGACTAGTGGAATGTGGCTTCGCTTCAACTGTTTAACTTCATGGTCCGTGATCTCTATAGGTTCCTCGACAAACTGAAGCTTGTCATCAAATTGAAGTCCATCCAACGAAACGGCTAATGGTTCGTCGGCATAACACTTTTTCAAGTTGGATACATGGAATGTATTGTGAACCCTGCTCAGCTCTTGCGGAAGCTCAAGCTTGTATGCAACAGATCCAACCTTTTCTAACACCTTGAATGGTCCAACATACTTGGGGTTTAGCTTCCCCCGTTTGCCAAAGTGTACTTCTGCTTTCTAAGGTGATACCTTAAGCATAACTCTGTTGTCCAATTGACATTCTTAAGGCATAACATCCACATCGGCGTAACTCTTTTGGCGAGCAAATTTGATAGCGAATTGTCCTAGGGTGACTTAGTGATGTGTCTCGGTTTCTTGGCTTAGGATTTGGTATAAGATGACGTCGACTTTATTGTAAGATGGTGTAAGATTTTACTTAGTTATTATGATTGTTAGTTTGGTTCCTTGTGATAGATACATTTTATGAATACGCATGCAGAAATTAATATAAATAGGAAATTGTTTCTTGACAAGAAGTTTTAAGATCACTACTCTCAACATGGCATGGTCCTTCCTGAATTATACATAGTTGATCAGGCCATGTATAATTTGAGACGTAACGATGCATGTGCCCTTTTTTCAAAAATAAAGCGTCATGATTTCATGATATTTATGCGAGTGGCTTATATAAATAAGTAGAGAATTAAAGTAAACTTGACAAGATACATTGATTTGATAGATAATTTGAAATCATTCATACAATCACAACGGAAACTTAAGAGGCAATACAATGAGAATTCTTAAAGGAATAGAGTCTAAGCACTGATATCGTCCTCCATGTTGTTAAAGTCTTGATCGGCTTCTCCTCCTCCTAAGGCATGCACCAATCCACCTGCTCCAGTACCTTCAGCCTGGTTTCCATGGTTCTGGTTCTTTTTTACTCCGGGTAATCACTCCTGTAGTGCCCTGTATTCCACAATCATAGCAAGTAAGGTTCTTTATTCCTAGCGGCAGCAGATTTTTCTACAATCCCGGGTCCATGTGCCAATCTTCTTGCAATTCCCGCACTTTACAGTACATGGCCCATTGTGGTGCAGCTTGCACTTGTTGCACAATGGAAGAGTTCTAGCATACTCCTTCCTTTCACACCAGTCCCAGCGGCCTAACTTGAGAGCCAACATTTTGTCCTCTTGGAGATTGTTGTAAGCTTGGTTTGTTGTTGTCAAGTTTACCTCATAACCGCAGCTTGAGGTTATTCACAAGAGATGGCTGATCTTTTTGTCATCATTCAGTTTGCCATTCACAATAGCATCCCTGCATTGTTTACGGCCTTATGCAATAACACTTCCGTGAATTATGTCTGGCAACCACCGACCCATAATTCCTTCAATCTTATCAAAACTCCTCAGAAAACATTCCTGACACAAACAATACCCAGTTTCCTGGAAACGTTGATTGTAGCCTAGTACATCAGTACCTTTTACTTTCAAATTCCATAACTCAACCTCGAGTTTCTTAATCTCGCTCCTTGGGCAGTACTTGTCTGTCATCTTCTTTTTTAGGTCAGTCCAAGTCATTGAATATGCAACATCGTGACCAACAGTCCTAACGTGTGAGTTCCACTACGTTAGAGCAACTCCAAGAAGAGTACATGTGGAAAACTTGATTTGGTTTTCCACAGTGCAATTGCTTATGCGAAACACAGTTTCCATCCGTTACAAAAAACCACTGCTGGGGATTAATTTGACAACTCCTTCAGTGCCCTTGAAAAATAGGGGTTGGCACTTCATGAAGTCTTGGTAAGTGCACTCTCGAGCAACGCGTTCTCAGGTTCCTTCTACACCCGTTCCTGATTAATGGATGTCTCGCCCAATTTTCGTGCTTCTGTTAGCATCACGTGTTGCCAAAGCGGCAGCAACGCCTTGGTCAATCATTGCCTGAAGCTGGGCATTAGTGAAATATGTGGTGTTGGTTGTTGTGGCTGGTGTGGTTTTGGTTCTGGGTGCTTTCCTTGGAGGCATTATCTTCAAAATCAGAAGAGTAATAAGATTAGATTAGTTTAGTTATCTTTGTCGTGCTCCGAAAAAAGAGTGTTGTGAGATGATGTATTGAGTAAATATGAATATGCTCTCCTGTCATAAATTGAATGATGGTAAGATATCATATCTGACAACTTAATGTTTAGGTAGCGTTTAGGACCTACGAGCTTATAGTACTACCTCGCCTAAAGAAATGTTCCAATATTTATATAAATAACCCTTATATAAATAATTGTTTGATTATAACAAAGAATGCAAACTCAATCATGCATATATATGTTAAGGTCCCATATAGTAAGGTACGATAACGATAAAATAAAAACACGTATATGAATCATGTAAGCATCCAGTAAGAAACCAACTAATGCAAACACTATAGTGTAATGTGTGTCCTGTGAAAAACCCATTTGCATGAATGCAATGTTTGAAATGGTTATATGTCCAGCAAAACATTGACCTGGAGTCTCTATAACCTTGGCTCTGATTACCACTCTGTAACACCCCCAAAATGGGTCGCAGCGGAATATGAGTTTGGGAGCGTACTTCATAGATCAACATCACAAGATATATAAGAATGACTTTTAAAAGTGTCGTTTTAAAACTGATACATTGGATTTAGCAAAATATTTGTTACAAAAGCCCGAAGCTTTACTTGTTCATTGTTAAATTATACAAAGATTCCAGTTCATAATAAATGTTCCTCCAAAATGTAATGCAACCAAATCTTTAATGCAAATGACTTCCAAAATAACGACCACCAATGTATCCCTTGTCTTGTACCTCATTGATCTCCTAAGAAAACATGCTTTAAAACGTCAACAATAATGTTGTGAATTTCATAGGTTTGTAAATTGTATGATGTAGACCGACAAGTGGTTTTAGAGTGTGTAGTGTCTGGTATACAATATCCAAAACAGTAAGTATTGCATGGTATACAATATTCAAAACAGTAAGTGTTGCATGGTATACAATATCCAAAACAGTAAGTATTGCATGGTATACAATATCCAAAACAGTAAGTATTGCATGGTATACAATATCCAAAACAGTAAGTATTTCAAAGTCTTGCGACGCAATTGTAAAAACAAATGCCCCGCATGTTCTCCCAACCCCAAAACTTATAAATCATTGTAAAATGTAAAACGCAGGCTAAGAACCACCTTGAGTGAGCGAATATCGAGTATATCACAGAAAATGCGTCACGGAATTGATCGAATGCAACCTAATCCAATATAGGTCGTATAAGTACTAATCACATTGGGTAACTACTACCATATATAATTCTATATAGCTAATCACCATCTAATTATTTTAGTGAAATCATATTTATAAAGTTAAAACGTTTATAAATATACCTTTGGTAAAAATGACATAACTTTCACGTTTCAAGTCAGTTTCTTACGTTTTCCGTTATGTTCAACAGGCGTTTGTATTTAACGAGTTTATCAAAATTATGACTTTTCATATTTTTAGTCCTCTGATGAACAATGAATTTTAATGTTCATACCAGCTATAAACTTATTTTTATATCTTTAATTAACGTAAAACCCGTAAATGTCGTATTTTATTCGTTATAACTCCGTTTTTAGCAATTCTTTCGAGCACGTTCTCGTAATTAAAAGTTCTATCTATTAATGAAGTTTACAAAAATAAATGTTTCTGTCATGAACAGTAACTTTTTATAAAGTTTATTATCCCCCCCCGTAAACTTGTGGAATAATTCGTAACACTTCGTATTGTGAAAAATTACAATTCTTATCATTTTGGAATCCTAAAAATATGTAGGATCTGTGAAAAATACTAAACCGTATATTTTAGAAATATTTTATAACTTGCTTTTATAAAGTTTGTTTTATAAATCCGGTATAAACGTAAAACGTATATTTACCGTATCTTTTTCGTTATAAGTCAGTTTTTTGAGTTCTTTACATATTTGGAATCGTCATGAGGTGTACTATACTTATAAAACATGATAGGTCTGTCATAAAACACGAACCAAAACAGTCCCTTTATAAATAATATATATACTTATTGATATCACTTGTTTTATGTACTTTATAACTTAGTAAATTTTCCACAATCCTCCATAACCTTATTTATCATATATGTTTACATTTATATAGTTCATAATCTTGTCCAAAAAGTCCAAAAGTATCAATCCTTATAACACCTTTAAATCAGACACTATAATGTACCATTTAATTACAAGTTATTAATGTAAACCCTAATTAAACAAGTTTGTACATACTTTTTATACAAAATCAATAGTGAACACAACTTTATATCCATTATAACATGATAATACATATCATAGCATATGAAAAGTGTACCAAATGATGATCACAAGTAAAAACTCTTTTTACATGTTTAAAAGTCCTAAATGGTAATTTTTGCTATAAAGAACTTATATACACATAAAATGATAAATGTAAAGACATAAAGGGTTTTAGATGACCTTAATATGATGTAATATGATGAACCACAATATCTAAACCCTAGTTTAGATGATAAACCAAAGCTTGCACAACTTGAAAACCCTAATTCCAATTAGAAACCCTAATCTTGCTTTTCTTGCTTCAATACTTGTAAACCTTTAACCAACCCTTCAAAACACCTTAGGTTATCATAGGAATGATGTGTGAATGCTTGTATGGTCTTGTAAAATCAAGCTATGGATTATAGAAAAGGGGGGTTTGTTGCCGTGGCTTATGCAAGAGAGAAAGAGAGAGTTGTGTGAAATTTTACTAAGTAAAATGTAGTGTAAGTGTTTCTCTTTCTAGTTGTAAGAGTTATATAAGTCATATGCTAGTCAAAGCAACTTGTAAGAAAGTCTAGAGACATGATGAGGGTTTTTAGGGAGCCATTGGTCAAAAGTATGGGAAGTATGGCTTGATTTAATGTGTATAGATGTACAAAAGACCATGTGGTGAATTTTTGTGATATTTCTTTGTATAAATCCACCTATATCCGGCCATATATGTATATACATGATATATTTTTGTAATTTTTGAGTATTAGGTACAATTGTGGGTATTTGTTGAAGCGTAGAAAAGTTTTGGTGGTTCCGGGTATGCCTAAACGTATTTTATCGCGAAACGTAAACACTTTACGTAACCAATAAAAATAAGATGAACAAAGTTAATAATTATCCTCAAAATAATTACTTAACACTTGCTTGATGTAAACATTTAATATAATTTATTGCTTACGCGATTTAACTTAACTAATAAAATTAAAGGTAAACACGTACGAGAAAGAAAAAAGAAAAAAAATAATTATTGAAATATATGACGTCGTAAAAGACCTAAAAATACGGAATGTTACAATAGTTTTGTCCGTTTCTTCTCCAAATGAGCCCAAGTCAAGTGTATTTCCTCCAAATGCCTTCCAAATGTTGAATACAAGAAAAGGAACGATTAAGTACCTATTTTGGGCATAAATGCATGATTTAGGGGGTTAAACGACCCCAAAAAAGTGTATAAAATGACACCTCATCACAAATCAACTCTTCAAAGTCAGAGTGATACATGTCTAAAAGATCCGAAACATAAACAATAAATAAAACTCCTAGAATGCAGTCTCCATAGATAGAATCCTCAAGGGATGATCTTAAGTCTGCTAATAGGCATGTTAACTTAGTATCACTGAGCCTTCGCTTCACATGAAAATGATACTCGAAAAGGTCAACACAAAGTTAGTGAGCTCGTAGGTTTAGAGTATAAACCTGGTGTTGTGCCAGCATTTAAGTAGGACAATAGTGCATAACATAAGCGAAGCACCCATCAATTTATTAGTATTAGAACAGTTATCCATTAAATATATATATACTCTAACAATTCAATCATTCAAACCAATTCATTAGTTGTCAAGCGCTTATAGTTCTAGCCCGAAACCTACTCGCCTAATAGATGGAGGCCTACACAGTCGGTGTCAAGTAGTTGTAAGATTGTATCTCCAATAACATGAAATGAAACATTATACATACAATATTCACTTAGGCAATTATAGGCACATAGCATTGCCCAAAAATGTAGAAGTAATTTAGCATAGGAGTAAAACAGTTTAAAATAGTTTTGATATCATTTTCTCCCAAGGAAAACTGTTAAAAAGTGGGGCTACAAGAACTCACATTCAACAAGGATGAATAGTAGTTGCGAATTAGGTAGTCAAACAACGGTGTACAGTGACTTCCAGGCACGACCTAGCAATTTTTCCGACTTAGAAATACGTTTGAAATGTGTATTTAAAGTTGATGCATAAGAGTTTTGAAAACGTTTTGTATTACCGTTTTTAGTATTATTGGTTGTGTGGTGGTTAGTGAATCTAGAATCGAAGAGAATACGTCTAAATATGTATATGAGATGTTATGTACTTATACTAATTAAAGATATAAGTATGTAGTTTTTAGCTTACGCGATATAACTTAACGTTTACGGTTTAAAAGCAAACGCGTACAACACTAAAAATAATTAGTGAATTTATTGACGACGTAAATGACCCTAAAACACGGGGTGTTATATTTTAAATACACAAGAGTAATGGTAAGAGTTTTATATTTTATAAAATTATAAAATATATTTTTTGTTTTTTACTCGATTTATTAAAATAATAATATTTTATTATTTTGTCTTTTTGTCAGATTTTTAGAAATTAAGTTTTTGTGAAATATCCTAAGTATAGTATTTTTTATAAAATTTCAGCATGACCCGTTTATTTATAAAAGCTTTCCAAGGTTTTAAACCTTATTTTCAAACACTTTCCTCAAATCAACAAATTTCTGACAAAATGCCAAAATCTACGTTTACGTGACGTTTTATCAAAACATGCTTTCCAAACGACTAATTTAACTATCCTATCATATACAAGTATAAAACATTTCAAAATCCGTTTCAAATGTTCAAGAAGATTAGTTTTTCGCTTATTGAGCCTTAAGGCCTAATATTAGTCAAAAATCCTTATCTTTAGTCTTTATTCCGAAGTAGCCCAATATCCAACTAACGAAAAGTCCGATAATATTAGTAAGCCCAAAATATCAATCAAAATAAGTATTATGAATAAGTAGAAATTAGCCGAACGAAAAGCTCCAAAAATAAGCCGAAGCTTATTGGGCCTTTGTTTGGGCCGCGACATGTATAAGCCCAAATAAACACTTCCGTAAATATACGAAGTCCAAAATCGAACAACGAGTTATAAAATACGCGAATAAGTACTTCTAGGATTTAAATAAGCCAACCAAAAAGCCACGAAAATAAGCCGAGCCACAAAAAGGTGGAAATAAGCCGCGGCTTATTTCCCCTTTTTGGGTCGTGGGTTTTATAAGCCCAAAACCAATAAGTATAGCTTATAAATAAGCTATTAAGCCACAAAGTACTTTTAGTTCTTGAAATAAGCTACTAAAATAAGCTATATAAATAAGACAAAAGTAGTAAATAACCAAAACCATCTTTCTTTTGTTCCTTATTATTTTCAAGACCAAATAAGCCCACGAAAGGCTAGAATAAGCTTGTCAAAAGCTTATTTATAAGCTAAATAAGCAATAAGTTATTAAGTACAAATATACTATTCTACCATCACAACCAAAATATAAAAATGACTTTTTCTTTGTATTCCTTTCCTTTTCTTTTCGAACCAAGCGTGCCCTTAATAACCTTTTTAAAAGTTTTTTGCTTTTGATTTTTAGAAAACGCATTGTACACCTATCATTTATGCATCATTAGAAATTCAAAAGTACAAATATTATTAAAAGATAATGACTTACAAAAGAGGGTTTTGAAGAATCAACCCTTATCTTGTTTTTATTAACCCAACACCAAAAGAATCAACCCGAATGTGTTTAAACCTTTATGTTTTTGATCAAAATGGAAAAATATGGATTTTTTATATGTGTGTGAGTTTGGAAGAGAGCAAGAAGAAAAGAGAGGAGAGATTTTTCTAGTGTGTGTATTTTGGTGTAGTGTGTGTGTTTTGAAATGAAATAAGACAAATAAAGGATGCATGCACAAGACAAAGTTCCTAAAAGATTGCCTTGTGGTGGCCGGCTTTTTTAGGATCCTAAACGTTTTGTCTCTTTTCGGGTTATCTATCATTCTTTGTTCGTGATTTAAAACGTGACCCGAAAGTTCTTGTATTTTTAACAAATGTAAAAATATGTTTAATTAGTCTTAGGATATTAGAGAAATAAATCTTATAGTCATAAACTGTTTTAGATTTAATATGGACAATAAACAGACATGCCGAAATGCGTTGTTTGACATTTTAAGCCGTTTGCGGGACAACCCTCCTAGAAATTGATCAAATATAGATATAAGTATTTACAAGAAGTAATTCCAAGAATAATAGAACTATTAAATGATTAGAATAAAGATTGACTGTTGTTAACACATTTACTGGTCCTGACGGAAAACAATACAAGTCAATTAAACAGAGAATTTGACAGAACCTTAACGGTCTAGAAATTTGCAAAGGTTACACAGATGCTCCCTCTCCAAGTACTTTACCAAACAATGTAACAACACCCTCTCTAATCAATTCTACAAATGTTGAAGAACCAAATGAAAAAGAAGAAGCAAAGTTTGATAGTGATACTTTTACAAATCTATTTGCTCCTCCATAAACCAGCTCAGCTGAGTCATCATCAAGGATTGTAGACATTTCAAACATGCATACCTTTTAACAACCTCAAATCAACACCAGAAGATGGATAAATGATCATCTATTAGTGATAATCATCGGCAATCCATCCAAACCTGTTTCAACTCAACGTCAACTTGCCACTGATGCCTTATGGTGCTGTTTTCATGCCTTCTTAACAAAAGTCGAGCCCAAGTTATTATAAAGAAGCCATGAAGGAATCCTGCTGGATTGAAGTCACGCAAGAAGAAATTCATGAGTTTGAGCGACTTGAAGTGTGGGAATTAGTTCCAAGACCATCCAACGTTATGCTTATCAACATAAAGTGGATCTTTAAAGTGAAACTTGATGAATATGGTGGGGTGCTGAAAAACAAGGCTCGATTAGTTGCTAAAGGTTTTTGTCAGGAAGAGGGGATAGATTTCTAAGAGCCATTTGCATCGGTTGCACGTATTGAAGCCATTTGCATCTTCATCGCCTATGTTGTTCACAAGAATATGACAGTATTTCAAATAGACGTAAAGACTGCTTTTCTTAATGGTATTCTCAAAGAAGAAGTATTTGCTACCCAAACAGAAGGATTTGTTGATCAAGAACATCTATTACATGTTTTTCGACTAAAGAAGGCATTGTACTGATTGAAACAAGCGCCAAGGGCTTGGTATGACGTAATGTCTAAGTTCTTATTGTCTCAATAATTTGTCAAAGGTGAAGTTGATCCAACTTTGTTCACACAGAAGGAAGGAGAGCACATAATATTGGTACAAATCTAAGTCGATGACATCATATTTTCCTCCACAAATCCTAGTTTCTGTGATAAATTTGCAGCTCAAAGAGCAAACGTTTTAAAATGTCAATGATGGGACAAACGTCGTTTTTCTTAGGACTACTAATTTCTGAAATCCCAAAGGCATTTTCATAAACCGATCTAAATATGCTCTTGAGATACTTAAGAAATATGGTTTAGACCAATGTGACCCTGTTGACATTAAAGGTTAAAAATGGATGAGGATCCAAATGGGACTCTAGTTGACCTAACTCGTTATCAAGGTATGGTCAGATCCCTAATGTACCTCACAACCAGTTGCCCTGACCTACTGTATGTCGTCTGCATGTGTGCCCGGTGTCAAGTAAAGCCTACCGAAAAGCACTTCACTGCGGTTAAACGCGTCTTTTGATACCTCAAAGGAACCATTAATATGGGTCTGTGGTAACCGATGGACACCAGATTTGATCTAACGGCTTTTGCAGATGTTGACCATGCACGTTGTCAAGATTCAAGGAAAAGTACATCGGATAGTGCATAATTTTTGGGTGAAAAGCTAGTAAGCTAATCATCTAAGAAGCAAAAATGTACTGCAATATCGATAAATGAAGCTAAATGTGTCTCCCTATCAGGTTGCTGTGCATAGATCCTATGGATCCAGTCTCAGTTAACTAACTACGGATTTGACTACAACAAGATTCCTTTGCACTGCGACTAACATAGCGCCATTGCCTTATCTTGCAACTCTGTGCAACACTCCAGGACGAAACACATTGATGTCAGATACCATTTTATCAAGAAACAAGTTGAAAATGAGATTGTTGAGCTTTACTTTGTCAAGACTGCTTATCAGCTGGCGGATATATTCACTAAAACATTCACAAGAGAACGCTTAGAATTTCTGATCAAACGCCTAGGCATGCAGATTCTTACGCCTGAAGAGCTGAAACATCTTGTAGAGTCAGACAAAGATGAAGAGTAATTTTGATTACTACTTCTTTTATCACATGTACTATAGGTAGAATAGTTTATAAAATCAAAACAACAAAAAGATTTTCATTTTTCAAATATTTTCCAAAAAAAATATAAAAATATAAAATCCAAAATCAGAAAATATCAAAAACCATAAAAATCTTCTAGACATATCTTTCAGAATCGATAATATCTACGACCTTAGAAATGTTATTCAATAATGACACTGGATTATAGATAAAGTTCGACTGAAAGTTTAAAACATTTTAAAAACACATCTTCTCAAATCTTTCTTATGGTTTGTTATCACATATTAGATAACAATACGGACCCTAAAGAAAAGGAAAGTGTACGCGTCAGTGCATTTATCCTTAACAATGAAAAGAGAAGTCTTTTCGGTCTTGAGTTTAAAAATCAAAACATTTCAAGTTTTGAAACTCAAGAAATGGCTTGTGTATATCTTGCTACACAACCCGCGCTTCCTAAATAAGATAAGTGTACGCGTCAATGCATTTATTTTTTAAACAAAGAGAAATCTTTGTTGACCCGAGCAATTTTACTCAAAATATGTTTTTATCAAACATGTTCGGGTCAATCAATTTTTTTAAAATGCTGGAAATTAATTCAGAATCTATTTTGTCATTTACATGGAAATTTCAATCGCTCGAACAAATCCAAAAAATCTTTAAATAGACTACGGGTCTTTGTTCAAGGGAGAGAATGAGCTTTTATATGAAAAATTTCCAAAAATGTTCAAAACGAATTTATCGAAATAATTTCATCATCTAAAAAACAACCAAAGGGGATTCGAACACACAAACAAATTCTATAGCTCTTTATATAGAAAACAGGTATTTATTTGAGGGAGAGAACGTGCTTTCAAAGAAAATTAAATTTTCAAAAAGCATTGCGAAAAATAATTGGGAAAAGTGTAAAAACTTTTAATGGGTCATTAATTGAGGGGGAGTTAACGAGTTTAACTCCGTGACTAGTTTTGCAAAATACATTTAAGCTTAAAGATAATTAGTGTAACTTTCAAAAGTTTACTATCTTAGGACCTAAAATGCATAGTTTCTTTCTTAAGGTGTTAGGGGTATTGCATAAACTTTAGGCTTAGTTTGATTGAGTTTAAAACCTCTAGGGACTTAAGTCACCAAAAACTAAAACCCCTCCCCATACAACCCCCCAACCGACCCACCCCTTTCTCATTTTTCACATTTTACCAAAAAAAAATTCTCCTCCCTTATTCTTTCTCTCTTGGAACAGTTAGCACACAAAGAACAAAAGACACCATTTTTGATTCAAAGGTAAAATACGAAAGTCAATCATAAATTCATAATCATCTTCTTAACACACTAGCAAAAGGAATTATATCACCTCTTCATAAATCTTGAAAATAAACATTTTTGATTTAGGGTTCATAAAATTAGAAGTGTTTAGATGTTAAAATTTCTTAAGGGCTTTTGTAGATTATGATATTATTAGATTAGTGTTAACTCGAATTTAATTGTAACATTGATTTTCTTGATCAAAAAGGGGTGTTTCTGGCATGTTCATCAACCGAACCACCCACATGGGGTGTTTGTTTTGATTGTTTGAATGTTTGTTGTTGGTACACTTGCTTAGAAACATTAATTAAACACATTTCAATTGATAAAAGTTTAATCTTTAAGCTTAATCCTTAAAATAATTAGTGATTTCTTGGTGCACACTAAGTGTTTGATACAATGCTTGTGAAGATGTTATGATTATTGTGGCTAGATCAAAGACTCGAAATTGTTCATATTCAAGATTGAAGACCATAGGTCGGCTAAGGGTTCTACCGAACCACCTAGGTCGGTGACCTTGGTTCCACCGAAACATATTTATCGGTACCACCGAACCACCACAAGGTCGGTTATCACCGAACCACCTTGTGGATCGGTTACCCTTGGTACACCGAACCATCATTGGGCCGAGTCGACCGAACCATCAAAACAGGCAGGTTAAGCCATCGAACCTTCATGGATCAGTAATGGGCCACCGAACCATATTGGACCAATTTAAAGGTCTACCGAACCTTGACCCGTGATGACTTTGGTTTGACCCGCATCTCGTGTTGATCAATTTTGACTTTTCACTCATTTTATTAAAACACTAAAGGTTCAAATTTTTATATCAAAACAAATAGGTTTTTAAATAATTCAAAGAGTTCAAAATTAAAAGTGTTAAAAACTTAATAACTTTTTCAAAAGTATTAACGTTTTCAAAATCACGTAAATGAACGAAATTATTAACATGAGTTTAATACGGGTAAATATAGTTGTGTAATTTTTTTACGATTATCACGTACCTTGTAAAGTTAATCTCCAAAACCTTGAACTTAGAAAGATTAGATCATTGACTTAGTTTGATCATGTTTATGGACTTTGACTGTTGACTTTGACTTTGTCATTGACCGTTGACCATTGACTTTGACCGTTGACCATGTTTGACTTTCTTAATCCTGTGCTTTATAAGTTCTTTTGATACGAAATTGATTATGTTTCACATGATTGAATACATGTTCTTTCTGTTTTATGTGAAAATGTCAAATATAGTTTACCAAGTATTTTTTATATGAAAAGACGCGCCAGCGATCTAGATTGCATCCGGTCTAGGGTATTCTCTTACATTGTTAGCATCGTTAGGATTGTATCTGTATGAGAGTATTCAAAAACCGTTGTTAGCGGTTTAGTGACCATCCGTTTTTCTATTAAGAATATTTCGAAATAAACTATCTTTCTCATTTAAATGTGTTACATTTGGATATATCTCTTGTAAATTTCACCACATTGCACTAGGATATTATTTTTAATACTCATGCGTTAATCTTCAGATTTCGCCCACTAGTGAAAAGGTCTATTATACTAGTACTTGTACTACGTGTGATATTTTTGAGGTACTTAATCTCATACGAGAAATTTTTCTAAAAATAATAGTAATGATGTGTGCAAAATTTTATAAACTTTATTGCTATTGATTTTACACATCATTATCTATTAATTTTCAAAAATAACACAATGCCTTTACAAAATGAATTTCTAAGACAAAAAGTTCTTTGGAGTCTACTTTTATATAATTTGGCTAAGAGTTACTGTGTATAAATCAAGATGGCTATTAGGGCTAGTTATCACCTAAAAGCTGATAATGTATCCCTCTAGCAAATCAATGTATCTTCGGGGCTCAAGGTTACTTTACTAAAAGGACAACTCATTCTTATGCGAATTAATTGTTTCTGAAAAGTTTTCTTCCACACAAATGATGCTATTTCTCTAAAGATTGGTGAAGATGAACACTTTTTTGCATGAGAAAATTAAAACATTCTCGTTCATTCTTGCATCTTTTATTTCGAAGAAATAGTATCCTAGAACTTAATTTTAAGTGAGGATAAACTAAAAACAGAACGAGAGATAAAAATCGTATGTGAAAAGAAAAGAGCATACGTCTTGTGTTAGAAAAAGCAAGAATAAAGACACATGAGAAATAAAAAGGACATAAGTATGAACAAAAAGAAATGCTCATTCATTCAAAACAGACAGAGAGAATAAAAAACAGAAAATTAAATAAATGTGCTTAAGTTTGTATTCATGTGAAACTAATCAAATTTGAATCTTATTCTCATAATCCAACATGTCAAGAACAAATCCTCATGCAACGATTGTTTCTGAAGAGCAGCTGGTTCCAAGTGCTAACAGACTTGTCATCAAGAAGAACAACCAGCGTGTCGCTTCAGATTCAGACATCACAAATACAATGCTGAGATTTGTTGTTGGAATTCTAAGACACCACAAGCTGTACAAGCCGGTATCCTTAACTGCTACTATACCTGTCATATATCTACAACAGTTCTGGACAACCATCAATCACAACTCAAATACTCATTCATTCACATTTCATCTTGACACACAAACTTTCACTCTTAATGCTAGACTGCTCCACAATGTACTGCAGATGCCTCAACCTGATTCCAATAAACCATATACCAAACCTCCCACAGAAAATAAAATTCTTGGATTTATCATGACACTTGGATATGATGAAGACCTGATAGCAAAAATGACTAATTACTCAACAATTGTTGCTACCATACTTCATCAACCATGGAGAGACATTCTGAGTGTTCTCAATAGGAGTCTTATAAGAAAAGACACAAGCTAGGACATAGCTAGACTTCTAATTCTTCAGATACTTTGGGAATTGTTCACTCTGCTAATTTGGACTTCGCATCATTAATTTGGGACGAATTTGAATGGCAAGCAGTTGACAGGTTTACAAAGCAATCCAAAATGTCTAAGCTTCACCAAACTTATCATTGATCACTTTATATCATGCAACAAGAGTATCCCTCGCAGATCAGACTTTGAAATGCACAGTGAAGGTCAAGACTTACCTCTTACCAAACTCACAAACACTGTAAAAGGTACCTACATATTTGGAATGGAGAAAACTGATACAATGATCAATGATGCATTCAAGAAGTCAGCAGGATACAAGTACTACAGAGCCAAGAAAGCAAAAAGTAAGAAAGCTAAAGCTGCTGAGGAACCAGAAGAGCAACATGTGTCTCCAATGAAAAGTAGAAGAGAAAAAGGCTATATGCGTTTAAGTGATCAAGATGTGAATATCCCCATCGCGTTCAAGAAAAATGCTATACCAAGGAAAACAAGATCTCTCATTGTAGCTAACAACATTGTTAAAGAACCAGTTGCAGTAGAACTTGCAAAATCCATAAGTCTTGAAGACCAACATCGTTAACAACGTGACATCATGACTCAACTCACAATCAATAGCCAAATAGACAAGGATGTTGAAGACAGGTATGCTGAATGGGGACAAAAATGAAAAGGTCATATAGTCGAAGATCCAGATGCTCAATTATTGCTAGACTTACGCAAAGGATCCAAGACAAGCAGACTAGAGAGTATGAAGCAGGCAAAGCAAGCAGTTACAGGAGAAGGATCAAGTGCTGCTCACAACAAATACTATGAGTTTAAAAACATTTCAGCAACCGATAGTGAAGCAACACAAGATTCTTACTGTTCAGACACTGATGAAGAAAGAGATGATGAAACTGATGATTCTGATGATTCTAATATGGATTTATCTGAAGATGAACCCAAAGGAGATGACGATGCTGTAGGATTTGGAGTGTTCGTGTATAATAAGTCTACAGAACCACTCAAATCTACATACCTCAGTTCTACAATTACTACTTCATCCTTGGGATACATTCAGACTTTTCTTAATAACCCACCTGCAAATGAATTAACAGATTTTATGAGTAATCTAGTGTATACTGATGCTCACATAACCTCAACGGTAATTTACCTAGAGGGAAATCCTGAGCTAACAAGCTATACATCAGGTGCATCTGAAGTACCATTTGGTACACATGTAGATGTTCAAGCAATAAACATTGTATTGTGGGAAATGTTTCCGGATGAGGTAACCCATCTCATTTCATCTCCACCAGCAAAAACAAAATACCTTCCTATCAAAGATCCCCAACCAAGTTTACTTCAAGCCAAAGCAAAGAAGCTCATGTAGAAGGCGAAGAAGAACATGAGGAAGATCAAATTCAAACGGGCAGTAACACAAAGGTTTAAAGAATATGATCAGAAGCTGGAAGCTTTGATATCAATCAATGTTTCTGAAGCAATTGACAAGGCTGTCCATGCTAAAGTTCTGACCAAAATGAAGAAGCTACTTCCTACTCATGTCCTAAAAGTCTTAGCCAATTACGTTAAGCCCTGTCTTAACAACTCTTTGCTAGAAGTCATGCAAAACAACCAGCAGTTTATTCACCAAACCATCCACCTCCGTTGATGATCTTTCAGACAGGTATCTAAAGCTAAATCTATTAGACAGAATTCATTTGAACAAGACTCATCCTACCTATCAAAAGCTTTATGACAATCTTTATGATTCCATCCTTCTTGATCAAGAAGCACTCGATGCTCAAGAAGCTGAACCATCCTTTTATAAACAGACTCACGATCATCAGGATCCTCCCACTGATCGTGAAAGGGAGAAAAGGAAGAAAAGATGAAAGGATGCTGGTCAATCGTCTAAATCTTCAAGAAAAGATAAGCTCCCATGGTTCAAGCTTAAGAAGACACTCCTCCTGATCAACCCCAAGACCAAGAAGATGTTTATGTGCAGAATCATCCCAATCTAGGATGGTTTACAAAGAAGTCAGGGTCCGCAAACGCTATGAGAAGAAAAACATAGTTTCATTTGCTTCTAAAATCAAACACTGATCAAAATGAAGACCAATTTCTTGGACCACTTACTATGGCTATAGCAAAGAAGCTTAAAGAAATCATCCAGAAAGACAAGCTCACTATAACAGATCTTGAAGGTGCAGGACTAGAGAAGCTGAAGCAGCAGTACAAGAACGATGTGGAATTGGAATATCATGTTGATCAACTCAAAGCAGCAGTGGTATCTGAAGCTCAATGGTACAGCGATGAAGGTGATGTGTCTAAACCAAGATCGTTTGAACGTCACATGTCAAAGATCTCTAAACCTCATCCTAACTTTTACAACAATGACTTCTATTACTTGGCATACCTTAGCACTGAAGAGAAGTACACTACATCTCTCACCAAGCACTATGCTGCAAGGTACTATATCTAAGGTATTAAAGATATGGTTTCAAACATATGGAGCAAAGAGGTGCATCATTATCTGATTGAAGCCCTGAATGGATGTAGGTCCAGCCCTAGATAGATCTTCACGCCTGTTGAGGTTGTAGAGCACTTATGTAATCACAAGCAACTCTAAGAGAGACTCTAACAAATGAAACTATTGTTTACGCGAAATATAAACAACAGAGTTAAAGAATTACTAAAAACAATGATCCTCTATGGATCTTTTCTATTAATAATAAAAGTGTTTTTTTGATTGATTCAATCAGCTCTCTTCCTCTAAGGCTGTAGGTTTCTTAAATACCCATGAAACCCTAACTGCTTGTTTCTTTAAGATTCGCTAAAAACTAAAGTGATAAGTGTTATCACTTCCTAGGATATCTCATGCATATCCCTATCACTAACTAACTAAACTATACTTCCAAATCGTAGTAAGCATAATTACTACCAGATATATTGTTCTACCAACAGGGAATAACTTTTGTCCATGCCAGTACTATTCTTACAACATTATCCTTACCAGTTAGAACTACATACCTACCAGCAGGAAACTTTTACTCTACCAGTAGGAACTACATACCTACTAGTAGGAACTATCTATTACAAAATTCCTAACAATCCTCCCCTAAACTTGAATTTGACCAGTTTAACTTCAAGTTTTCTAGATAGATCTTTCGTTGAAAGCACCAGAGGATGGAACAACAATCATCTTGAAACCAACTCCAAAAGCAACCTTCATAAACTTTGAATCAGCAACAAGAAAATCAGCATCTAATCGTGGACTGCAACAAGATCACCACAGCGACATAAATGGGTTTGAGGAGCCTTTACCAAGTAGCCATTTACTCTTAGGCTAGTCAGTCCATTGGCACCCAGAAAGGGTCAAATCCATGTGTGGGACTGAGACCATTTTCAACTCTTTAGTACATGAAACATTGGCGAGTTGAGATCCCTAATGATTTTTGGCAAACCATTACAGCCATCAAAGGATTTGATTTAGTCTTTACCAAGAGCCGTACCCTCTTGGACTAGCCACTTTTCATTCCAAGAATATGGCAAGTGAAACCATACAGTTTTGGTAAACCTGGCAACATCTAAGGTTTTTCTAAGCTTTACCACATAGCCATTTGCTTGTGGGCTAGACAATCCTTGGGACCCAGAAAGGGTTACTCCCATGGTGGATTGCAAACCATCTCAACTCATTGGTACTTGAAACATCAGTCAGTTGAGGGACTCTATGATTTTAAGCAAATCATTAAAGCTATATTAATTCATTCTGGTCATAACTGGGATGAACACATACTCAATTGATCTAGCATGATGGACCTGGTATATTAAGAACCAAAAAATTCAAATAATTTAGCATAAAGGCCTGGCAATTAAGAGCCATAGAGTGTTGCACCAAAAAATATTTTCCTTTAAAGATTGTGCCATAAAACCAGTTTATCAAATTAGATCACTGAAATACAAAGATGAGCCTGAAAACCAAGTTGCTCATCTGCAGTTTAAAAACCAAGTGATCCAGTCCCAAAAGAGTATACCAAAAACCAAGATTTTCCAAGAAGCAAAAACCATTTACAACAAGCTTCACAAAAGATAGATGAAAACCAAAAGACTAAACAGAACATAACAAAAGATAAAGTATATACAAGAGAGTGACAAGATAATGAGTATCATGAAGAAGGAAATACTAGCAGCAACCTGATTTTGATGAACTGATCAGCTGCTCAGCATAAGTCATATCATTCCCAATCCCATCAATTTCAACCTCCAATTTGTGCTTCAACATCTTCTTCATGAGTTGAGCTGAAAGAGGATAAGGAGTGTCTGCAAACATATACAGAATCTTGCCAGAAATTCTCTACACAATGAACACCTGAAAATGGAAATAACCTCCAACTCCTGATAACCCATTGCTGTTGATCTGCCCAAACACCAGCACCAGTACCACCTTCATGAGATTCAAACAAGACTTGTAGATCACCCCATAGGAATATCTACAAGAAAAAGATAGAGGTTGTCTTCATAGTTACTGAACTTCCATTCCATAGGAGCTTAAACAAATCTTTCTATCAACCAAATGAAGAAATTTCCCTAAGATGGTAATGTACTTGGAAGACTTATCTACTGATGTACAAAGCATTGGTATCTCCCATTAAGTAGGTACCCACTCCCAAGCAGCAAAGGCAGACAAGGGATAGGTGTGTCTCATCATTATTTGAGTCTAAGAATCATCAGAGAGAACTCTAATGAAGGACCTATCATCAGCAGTCAAATCCAACTCAGTAGAGGACTTCTTCCTGGCTCCAAGAGACTTTCTCCTGGTACCATAGGAATGGGTGCTTGGCTTAGCAGATGGAACAGTAGGTTATGATGAAAATTCAGATGGTTGTTAATTAGCAGTAGGTAGAATTGCAGCAGATGGTTATTGTGATTCATCAGGAACAGAAGACTTTGGAGCTTCAGTGGGTTTGGACTTCTTTGAACTAGCTTGTTCCAAACCTGCACCAAGTCTTTTAAGAGACCTCTTGATGTTTTGAGATTGTAATTCTGCAAGAGCTGTTCTGATTTTGTCATACTCAGTTTTGAGTTGATCATCAGAAAATGACTTCACATGCTTCATGGTCCATCCTGTAGTATAAATGGTGGAGCTTTGATTCTTCACAAGGGTTTCTCATATAAGCCTTTGTTGTTGCATAGGTCATAGGCTTAATCTTCCTGTCCTGAAACTCCTGTGCAGCAAAATCTCTTCTTCTTTTAGCAATCAGAGCTACCATTCTTTCAGCAAAGTTATCTTCATTGACATCAGGACCCAAAAGATCAGCAGTAAGTCCTTGATTGGCATAAACTTGACCCATTATGTTAGTCCAATCAGAATCTGTATAGTATTTTGGTGAATTCAGCATATCCTGTTATCTTTTCCTCTGCCTCTCTTCTCTCTCTCTTTCCAACTCATCCTGCTCTTCTTCATATATTCTCCTAGCAGCTTCTTCACCTAACATGTCTTCCTCTCTTTGCCTAAATGTTCTTTCTCTGACTGGAGGGTCTTCTTCTTCCAACAAAGGAGATTTACCCTTGTTGGAAGGATCTAGAGAAAGGACCCAGTAGTATTACCAGAGAGAAACATACCAAAACCACCAAGCGAAACCTCATCAGAAGGGAATAGAGGAAACTTGGCGGGAATATCAGCTTAATGAGACCAACAGTATGAACAATATGAAGAAAGCTAGCAGCTGTAGCAGCTGCCTTAGCCAGCTTGATAAGAGGATCCACATCTTGCTCAGCATCCTCTTCCTTGTCAGAGAATCAGTCCATCACAAACTTCCTTTTTCTACTTTGAGTTTCTCCTCCAACAATATTTTACTTCTTAACCAACTTTCTATACTTCTAGAACAGAGCTTGTGTCTTTAAGTTCTGATTCTGGAGTATTTCACTTTATGTACAAGAGTGGACATAGGAGAAGACAAAGTATTAGTTTATCAAGGTCTCAGCCAACCTCCTGAGGCTGTACCTTCAAGTGGAGCTTTAGTGGACCTAGGAGGTGAGGTATGAAAAGAACCTCCCATTGTTTCATCTTCCACATTTGTGGAAGTGAATAGGTCAGGAGCAGACTCATGAGGTATTGAAGAAGAGGCAATGTTAGGGTCCGAAGAGGGACCCTGCTCATTCACTGGAGCACTAGAAGTAGTAGTTGTTGGTCTGGGTGGTCTGTGGGGATCATGAATCATGAGATCTGTGATAGGTTCAGTGATAGTCTCAGGGATAGTCTGAGGGTCAGATGGTGCAGCTTCCCTTGAACTTTCACCTGCAATTGCAGCTTGAGCAGGGGGAAGCATTGTATCCAAAATTGACATGTGGTCCCCTTGAAAATTTAACCTCATGTTAGCAAACATTTTGCTTGTTAGTTTAAAAGCCTGATATTGTTTGGTAATCTTAGGTTTAATTTCCAAAATCATTTGAAGAAACCTAGGAAACAACAAAAACTTTTTAGGATTGTTGATGTTGTTAACCATCCCTTTGAAAATATAGCTTGACCAATTATATCTCCTCCCCTCAGTCAAACAAATAAGAGCAATAGCCAATGAGCTTCCAAATTGATCCCATCTACCTGATTTGGTACTGAGACAATGCAAGATAATATGAACTAAAGACCTCCATTGAGGTGCTGAATTTGTTTTTGTGAGGGTCAGCTTGCCTTTCAGTGGGGTTATCCAAGATTGTCATACCTACAGTATATTCAGTTATGGGCAATTCCTCAAACCACCTTCATTCTTCTAATTGAAGTTGGCTCATTAACTAATGATTTCAGTATAGTATTGGGAGTCCTATCAAATGGTGGCCAATTTTAGTGGGGCCATCCTCAGAAGCTTCTGAGAGAGTGCCGTGGACCAGAACTGTTTTTAACTTCGAGTCTAGATGATGGGTCATGAAATAGCATACATTATGTGCCGAACCCCGCAAAAAGTCAAGAAACTTGGTGATAATAGCCACTGCCTTTTGGTTTCTCCAAGAAAACCTACCTTTGTTGCTCATCACGATACTTAGGTCGCGGGCCATTGATTTGATGATTACAAGGAATGTGGTTGAGTGTTAGTGTGGTGTATGACTTGCAAGGGTATAGTTATACTGGTTGGTAGGAAGGAAATCGAGTTTTTCAAAGACGTGAGTGGAGTGAGTAAATATGGGCTGTTAAAATTAGGTTGATCTAAAAAGTAACTGTAAGAATGAGAGTAAAGGGTAATTATCCCTTAAATAGGTGACACTTTGATGTTTTAATGCCCAATTGTTCAACTATAACTTTGAATTAAGTTAAACTCAATTTATGGACACCCGCTCAAAGAAAGTCACCTAAAGAAAACTACTAAGACCGTAGGAAATTGTTCTACCGTCTAATGAACAAGTAAAGCTACCAGTAGGAACTCTTGCAACACCAGAAAAGACACTTAACCAATCCAAAAGGAGTACATTATCATCAGTATAAGGCCCACTCTTCCATGCAAATTCACACTCATGAATCATCATTGCAAAAGGTTAGGACCATAACAATAATTCATTTACATGTAATAAGGAAAATTTAACTACCATAATCAACTAAAACTATCAGTAGAAAAAAATGAAAACTACGAGAAGAAAAATATGTTGAAAACTAAGTGGTAAACATAAAAGAAAAAACCTAATACTTTAATAAATTGTTACAACAGTAGTCCTCCCCTTGGACTCAAATCCTCCCCTTAACCATGGCATCTAGGGATTAAGCATCCCAATGTGAACCACTAGATGATTAAACCTGATGTCCATCAAATTGCCTTTGGTTAACACATCGCACTTTTTCCATTAGTGGGGAATCTTAAGCACCTGAATAAGATTTTTCTCATTTGCATCTCTAATAAAATGGTGCCTAATTTCTATGTGCTTTGTTCTCTAGTGAAAAACTAGATTTTTAACAATGCAAATGGTACTTTGATTATCAATAAAAATTTTGGTGTTCATAAAGTTGAACCCATAATCAAGCAATTGATTTTGAATCCAAAGTACCCTGACACTACAATTTGCTCTAGCAAAACATTATCTGCTTTCAATGGTAAGAAGTAGCCACAATGGTTTGCTTTTTGCACTGCCATGAAATCAACCTTCTACCCAGGATATTAACATCACCAGTTGTTGATTTTTCTTATCACATGAAGAACCAGCATTGTCACTCGACACTATATGCTTCCAACACAAAGGGAGAATCTCGTGGGTACCATAGACCTAGTTTTGGTTAGCCTTTAAGGTACTTAAAGATCTTCTTGACGCATCCCTCAAATTGGAAGTCAAGGTGATAACCTAGGTGTCTTAGTACCAGCACTCCAGTGCCAATATGGAATATCAGGCCTTGAGTGTCAAATACATGAGGGAACCTATTATGGATTGTATATGTGAACATTAACCAGCATTCATCAGGATTCATCCTTGGATTTTGGGCGTTGAAAGCTTCAAAGGGTGTGTTGTTGCAGTGGTCTCACATCTCCATATCAAATTTTTATGGATGTCCTGGACATACTTGTCTTGGCTGATAAATATCCCATCAGGCTTCTGCTTCACTTGTAAGCCTAAGAAAAATGTTAACTTACCCATAGCACTCATCTCAATTTCTCCTTTCATCAAGACCTCAAAGTCATCACACCAGGCCTTGTTTGTAAGACCCAAATCTAATGCGATCACATAGACCTGAAACTAGTATGATATCCCTGATTTCTTCTTAATGAAAAAGACTTTTGTTCCTATTGTACCTCTTCTGTAATTATGCTTTAACAGAAAAGTAGACATCTTGCATACAGGGCCATTTGGTGCCTTGATGAAGACCATTATAAGCTTTCACAACTTTGTAAACATGCTTTAGGAAATGAGGATCTTCAAATCCCTTAGGTTGAGTAACATAAACTTCTTCTTCAATTTCCCCATAAAGGAAAGCACTCTTCACATCCATTTGATATACCATAAATCCCATATATGAGGCAAATGCTAGGAATAGTCTAATAGCTTCAATTCTAGCAACTGGAGCAAATACCTCATCATAATCAATGCCCTCCTCTTGCCTATGACCTTGAGCCACCAATCTGGCTTTATTCCGTACAACTATACCTCTGGCATCTCTTTTGTTCTTCAGAATCCATTTTTGTTTCCCATAGCAATTTTCCATCGGGTTAGAGGTGGACAAGCTGCATACTTTCTGATTAATAAACTGTTGCATACTCCCTCTTGCATAGCTTCACCTAAGTAGATCATTTAGTGCTTGAGCATACACCTACTTGGTTCAAGTTGTGATAGAAAACAAGCAAACAGACAATGTAAATAGTCTGTGTGATTGTTCCTTTGTTGATCATGAACATAGCTAACAAAAGCACTTACACCAAATTTAGACTTCTTCAATGTACCTCTTGTTGTGAACAGGTGAAGTGAGATCTCATGAATTTGTTAATTGAGTATGACTTTTGTTTCACCTCTTAGTAGGAACAGATTCAACAACTATAACTGTGTGTGTGTCTAGGTTGGTGACAGTACCACCAATATCATCATCATATGAAGAGGAGGAGAAAATGCCAGTGTCAGGATGGTGGTATATGTCCTCCATTTCTAATGATGAGGACATGGAATTTGTAAGGTCAGAAGGAGAAGGATATCTTGTAGAATGTTTACATGAGCCCAATGAGTGACCAGGAGGAAGTGATGGTGCAGCAGTATGAACAGGTGTAAAAACAGGAGTAGAAGTTTCAGTAGGACCATAAGAAACACCAGCAGCAGAATCAATCCTACCAGCAGGAACCCTATTCCTACTGGCTGCAAGATCAGCTGAACTCAGATGCTTCTCAGCTGTAGCATTGGCTTCATATGCTTGTTTTTTAAGCCTAGCAAGTTCCTCTGCATAATCTGAACTGCTCTCCACCATTTTAGAAGCGTCATGAACCGTAAGACCTGAAAAAGAGTTAGAAGGAAAAGAAGGAACAACAATCACTTGTTCATCACACTCTGAATCTGATTCATCTTGTGTACCTGCATGTATGTTAGTATCGTGGGTACCTGCAGGTTGATTAGTTTTGAAACGAGTATAACCTAAAGAATCAGTCAAATAGTCAAGGTCAAAATACCACTCATGACCCAAACCCTGAACATTAGGTGTATCTTCAAGATATCTCAGATTAAGTGTTTCTTCTATCTTTTTGCTGGATAAATTGTAGACCCTATAAGCCTTACTATGAGCAGCTTACCCAACAATAAAACCTTCATCAGCCTTTCCCTCAAATTTTCCCAAGTGGTCATTGATGTTAAGTATGGTCACAAGACACCCAAAAGGTTTGAGATGACTAATGTTGGGAACTTTCCCAGACACTAGTTCATAAGGTGTCTTGTCATGGGGTTTAGTCACTAGAACCCTTCGTTGTTCAAACTTAACAATGCAGTACTAACTGCTTTGCAAAAAACATGGTAGGTAATTAGGAGTCAGCAAGCACTAGTTCTTGCTTTGCCCTCTGATGAGGGTTCTATTTTTTCTTTCAGCACCTATTATTTGTGGGGTTTCTGAATTACCCTATATAATCCCTTTTAATCCCCTTTTGACCACAGAGTTCATTTATTTTGAATTTTTAATACTCTATCCCATTGTCACACCTTATGGATTTAAACTTTTTAGTTAACTAGTTTTCAATAAAATTAATAAAGTCCTTAAGGATACCATATGTTTCATCCTTAGTCCCCAAAAATAAAACCCAAGTAAATCTGCTAAAGTCATTTATAACCACTTGTGATCAATGCTTCTGATGGAAGTAGGACCAAAAAGGTCCATGTGAAGTAATTGGAGAGGAGCAGAAATGGTGCTCACAACAGTGATGGCCTTGTAAGAAGCCTTGTGTTGCTTTCCTTTGTTGTAGGCAACACAGTTGTGCTTATTTGTGAAGATTTTGGAAGGTAGCCCATTGACTAATCCATGCTTTGCCAGCTTGTTCATGTTTTTGAAATTCACATGAGCCATCCTTCTATGCCATTTGGAAGACTCATCTAAGGATGCTTTTGCCAGCAAACAGGTGACATCTCTTTCAGGTTGGATGTCAGACAAATTGAAGTAGTAGAGATTGTTCCTTCTTGGAACTCTGAGAACCACCTGACTATTCTCAGGTAGTTGGAACTCTTTAGAGAGAAACAAGGGCATTCTTTATCTGTGGAAAACGGACTGTGTTATTGGGTTTCACAAATTTGTGATACATGAGAACAAGTTAAAAGTTTTTGAAGCTCTTCCGTATAATAAACATTCTTAAAGTTCAATTTGGAAGTCCTTATAGTGCCTTTTCTAGTGATTTTGCCATCTCCACCTCCAAAAGTCATAGTACCTCCTGCAATCTTCACAAAGTCATCCAATTTCTCCTTATTGCCTGTCATGCTTCTGGAACAACCACTATCTACAATTCCTAAATCTCTATTCTTATGAGGATTTTCCTACAATACACAATACAACACACATTAGTATACATGGGAGACCCAAGTCATTACTGACTTGGGCCTGCCTTGTGGATCATTTAAGAGTTAAACCATGTAGATTGATAAGATCAATTATTGTTCTTGGATCCCCATTGCATATTTGGCCTTTGAATTTTCCAAGAACAACCTGCTGAGGGCTTAACAGCAGTTCTCCATCTTCCCTTATCCATAGACATTTAGTTATAATAGCCATGCCTACTAAAGTGTTGAAAATAATGGCTTGTTGGTCTGGTCATAGGTCGAGCAGCATGATTTTTCCAACTAGCAGAAAATGGTCTACCAGCAGGAATAGATGTTGGTCTATTCCTACTACCAGCAGGAACAAATGTTGGTCTACTCCTACTACCAGCAAAAACAGATGTTGGTCTATTCCTACTACCAGCAGGAACAGATGTTGGTCTATTCCTACTACCAGCAGGAACAGATGTTGGTCTATTCCTACTACCAGCAGGAACAGATGTTGGTCTATTCCTACTACCAGCAGGAACAAATGCTGCTTTTGGTACAAATGAGGGAATATTTGCAACATTATTCCACATAGGTTTATTATGCAATTCCAACTGTTTCTCATAAAAATCACAATCTTTAATCAAATGAAATTTACTACCACAAACAAAACATGTCTTAGAACCAAAAGACTTTCTTTTACAAAGACTCCTACTGTTTATTCCACTCTTATTACATAAATTCCTAGGAGGTTTTACATTCTCCTTAAAAGAAAAACTAGAATCATCATTGGTGAAACTTGGTTGTAGGTCAGCAGTCTCCGACACTGTCTTGAAATTAACTGAACTAGGGGCAGAGGCTAAGGGTTCATTGGTCTTGGAGCTTGAGGACTTGACACTTGAAACACATGATGCAAAGCCAGTGTTCTCTGAGTCTGAGGACTTGTCACTGTTATCACAAGAGACAAAGTCATTAGATACAGAGTTAGTTTCAAAATAATTATTGGACTTTGAACCATAGGTAGCCTGTGTATCATCAAGGTCAAGCTTGTTGGAAAGAGGCATGAATGTTCCTGTTATAGGAGGAGGAACATCATGCATTCCAACAGCTTTGACAAACCTATCATAAAGAGGTTTCTCTGCAAACATCCTCTAGGGGAATGAGTCATAAGATTGCTAGGGCAGAGAGATCAAACACCTCATCTGATCCAAAAGTGTCTCCAAATCCTAAACCAAATTTTGATCTAGAGGACATGGAACTATTGATCAGTTTGACCAGGTTTTTGGAAGACTCCTTTCATTTGTCAAATCTTGCATTAGACTCCTCAAGTTTAACCTTATCATTCAATTTTTCAAGTTTAGCATGTTCATTCAGTTTCTTAGTATATTTTAACATGTTTGTTGTGTTTTCTAAATTAGCAGTTAATATTCTAATTCTTCTTCTACATGCTAGCTGATTACTTTGGTACATCCTTCTGTTGATTCTAAAGTTGTAATGTACTTTTATATGATTGAACCTAGATATAACACTCTTTGTATTGAACTTCTAAATTATCAAATTCCTTTTTAAGTTCTACGAAATAGTGTTCAAACCAAAAGGACAAGTATGTACCTGAGAAGACTGATACCCATAAGGCAATCAGCATGCAGCATTAGAAATACATCATCAGAAACCTACTGTAGCATCACCGTCAGTTAGCACTACCAGCAGCATCATCCTAGCTCAGCAATAATACTCATTATACTTGAGCAGCACCATTCTCCACATCTTCACCTTCATGGCCTGACCAGTTTAACATTGAATCAACAGACAACAAGGCCTTTGGTTCTTCTGACTTATCCAGCTCCTTAAGTTTGAATGAATAGTACCTTGCTTTAGAATCTAACTGTTTCCTTGTACATTCCCTAGCAAAGTGACCCAACTCTGAGCATTTATATCATTTAACCTTCTTCTTGTCAACCTTGCAGGCACCTTGTTATTAAACTTCATCTTTCTCCCAGCTTTCTTTTCAAATCTATTAATCCTAACAGAGAGCATTGCCATTTGCCATTTGATGTCTAATTCCTCCAAATCTAATTTCCCAATCTGATCGAAATCTTCATAAGTGATCTGCTGTTGTGGACCACTTTCAGTAACAAAGGAATGTAGAAAATTTTCATCACATTGCTAAAAAGCAGCAAGAATAGATGGAAGCAGAAAGTATAAAAGTGGGTTTGAATGTGATTGATCAGAGGATATGACATCTTTGGAATTTAGTTTAGTAGTACTAATAATGGATAATGGGTAGTAAGGAGCAGAAGTACCTCTTGAATCATAAACCTTGAGCGATGTAGTAGTGTCGATGGGTCACCCTTCACATCAATTCAAGAGTTCTAAAGCTTGTTGTATGATCAGTAAAAGGCTTAAATAATCAAGCACCACCCTTTGTTTAAAGAAGTGATGACCACTTTGACCAAGAAGGTGGAAGTGCTCTGAGAAACTTCATGTTAAAATCTGCATTGTCTGGTTTTAGCTTGCATTTCTGAAATTGAGGTTGACTCGATATCTTCTGAAACCTGGTCATAGCCTTATGCAGACCCTCTGATTCAGTACCCTAATTCTAAAAACTCCTGCTTTGCATTGACTTTTCTCATTTTCTTAGACTCATATTACATCCATAATTAGCTTTGAAAGCCAACCAAGGTTACTTGCATCATCTAGATGGTGAAAATTAGCCATATGATCCTAAGGAAGAGACTGAAGTAATATAGTTCTTGCTTTTGTCTCTCTTTGAACAGCAATGTGTTCTTCAACAGAAACAGGAGGAAGAATCATAATATTTCCTTTTGGATCTCTTCCTGTCCTTTTCCTGCTGTTTCCATTTAGAACAATGTTCCACAAGTTGATGATCATATTCATGAACCATACTCCTCTTCATGGCCCACGTCTTCATATTCTTTCCTTCTTTAAGTAGAAGGAAATTTGGCATTATTATTTGAGACAGTGGTTGTGTGATATTGTTGGAGTTGCTGAGACTGGGTGGTTTATGAGGTATGAGAGTGATTTGGAGACTCAAAAACTGGTTCAGATGTTGACACAAAGAACACAGGTTCAGTAAGTGTCTGATGGGAATAGAAGAATGTAGATACTGATGGTGATGGCATAGGGTATGTTTGTGATGGATTTTTGTGAAGACATTATAAGGTTCTTATGAGAAAGAATAGTAAAGTTTCTTTAACAGTAGGCTCTATCCAGGTCTTTGATACCACTTGTAGGTCCTGCCCTAGATAGATCTTCACGCCTGTTGAGGTTGTAGAGCACTTATGTAATCACAAGCAACTTTAAGAAAGACTCTAACAAATGAAACTATTGTTTACGCGAAATATAAACAACAGAGTTAAAGAATTACTAAAACAATGATCCTCTATGGATCTTTTCTATTATAATAAATGTGTTTTTTCTGATCGATTCAATCAGCTCTCTTCCTCCAGGCCGTAGGTTTTTAAATTACCTTGAAACCCTAACTATTGTTTCCTTTAGATTCGCTAAAACTAACGAGTGATAAGTGTTATTCATACTTTCCTAGGATTATCTCATGCATATCCTATCATAACTAACTATACTTATCAACTCATAGTAAGCATAAATACTACCAGGGACTAATATTGTTTCTACCAGCAGGAATAACTTTTGTTTCCTGCCTAGTTACTAACTATTAACTTATCTTTGCTTACCAAGTAGGAACTACGGTACCCTACCAGCAGGGAACTTTTACTCTTACCGTAGGAAAACTAATACCTACTAGTAGTAACTATCTATTACAAAATTCCTAACAATGGAGTTCATCATTGGGAAGACGCAAGACAATACTTCTTTAAGGCAGAAATCAATAACACATCTCCAGGCAAAGTTTATTCTGACAAGAAAATCATATCAGTCGTAAGAGTTGTGGTAAAGAGAAAATGGGGTTATGGATTCTTGTCATCAATTATGGTAAGAAGATAGGATAAACAGGAGTATACTTTCAGCTATGCAGATCTACCTAAACTCAACATCAATGACATAAAAGACATGTATCTACTCAAAGTCCAAGACAAGATGCACCATCTCTTGTCAGATGATGAGAAGGACTTCAACAACGCACTTCTACTCTTTATCTAGAGAACAATAATCAAGAACAGAGTTGAAGACTTGCAGTTAGGAGTAGAGAGCTACCAACGGACCCTCAACCTTACCAAACCCAAGCTTTACTTTGATGGAATCGATAAAAAGATACCTTACACAGTGACTGGAATAGAGAAAGGAGTGGTGTATCTCAATAAATACAACCGCCGATCTCTGATGAAGTGATGTGTGTTTTGCAAGCTTTAAATTTATAATATCAGAAATACTGATTTTACTAAAAATACAACACGGGAAAGTATACCTTTTCGTATGTAATATAACTTAGGTAAGTTCAGGTCGTCCCAAGAGAATTGAAATTTTCACAGTTTGTAATTAAGATGCTAAGGCTAAAATGATTGTTACTTATCAAATTAACCCAAACGTGCATATATAGAATATTGTAAAGAAAGCGAGTAAAAGGATGATTCAAGCAAATGATTAAAGTATGTTTGTTTAGGAAATGACAACTAAGACAATGATATGTTTAGGATAGTGTTTATAAGTTTAGAGAATAAAGAAATCACGAGTCACAAATCCTTTCGGCCTTTAAATGTAACAAGTGAATATACTAGTTAATAACAACGACTCCTTTCGGCCTTTATACGTTACTATAACCAATATAATAAGTGGAATGATTAAACACATATATAAAAGAACCCTTTCGGCCTATATTCTTATATCAAATATGTTTTACCAATCCAATAAACACATATCTAAACGCTCCATATCAAAGGTCACATATCGCCCAAACAAACACAAGACGACTACTCCATAATCAAACAAGTAACACACATATTAAACTCATAAAATTCAAAAACTTTCATATCAAAAGATAATAGAGGTGTACCAACATTTATAAGATCAAAGATAGCGATTACAAGTTTTCCCAACAGAAAACTATTATTAATAACCCAAAATACTAATTCCTATAGTCCCGAACCCTTAAGGTGCTGTCACCACACTTGTATATTCGTGATTAGATGGTGTGGAATGATGGAAGAGTTGTTGTGAAAGTGTGTATGAGATGATGGGAATTTCTCCTCTATTTATAAGCTGAGCTAGGGGAAAAGTACGGCGCACAATATAAACTGTGCGGCGTAATTGGTTGTTTGTCGATTAAGGTTATTTAATGCTGGACGTAAGTGCGGTGGACATTCGAGAAAGACCAACGCACTTCGTGATGGAAAAGTGTGGCGCACAATATAAATTATGCGACGTACTTCTTCAGTTTTCTTGGATCTTTTTCTTGTGAATTGTGTGTATTCTGCAAGGATAGGGGCTGTATTTATAGGCTCAAGGGAGGCCTAAAAAACATAGAACAAAGGTAGGAAGGCAAGTGATAGGTTGCATTAAGTATCAAGCTCATTTAAGAGCATTTATCATAACGGTAATGAAGTGCACCATACTTTCTTGAAAGTACGGCGTACTTTGGGCATTTATAGCTCTTGACCATTTCTCTAGGTTGTAGATAATTTTTTCCCGGTCGCGTGACACAGAATCGCGTCAATCCTAGTTCGTATGACCGAGTTATGTCCAAAACAGTAAACAAGTGTAGGGAAGCTAGATCTTGAGTTTACTTCTTTGTTTAAGCTCCATATCTTCGTGTATTCTTCTGTTTTCTTCCACGACACCCCCCACACTTAAGGGTTTGCTTGTCCTTAAGCAAAATAAGGAAAGAAATAAGCTTTACAAAACAAAAATAGAATTATGAAAAATATCTTTGTATTTAATATGCGAAAACTGAGATGTTTAACAATACCCAATGATTTTGAAGCTGTTATAACATGACTAAGCACCTCATGAATAAGGAAAAGTATAATTCTCTCAAACACTCATATGTGATGTAATATAGGGTAAAAGGGAAATCACACTCAATTGCTCAGACATAATTCATTTCATACCATAGGCTTATATAAGAAACAAAACTGCACCGGTGTGGCGTAAGCACCAGGTATAAATATCAAAAGAGGATTTTTATTCGGGTTGTAACGTATAGGCTAAGGGTTAATAAGGGTGTGGATAAGGCATGGGTAATATATACTGGAAATGGTTTTATAATTAATATACATGTCGACAAGTCCATGAACCCATGTTGCTAGTCACCACAAACCTGTGAGCTTATCGAACAACACAACCTCGAACTCGTACAAATGATATAACAATATGCAACACATCAACTTTTATTAATACTTCATCACACATTTTTTATTCTCATTTTTTTTACATCCACCCTTTACATTCACACAACTAACAATTCCCCCACACATAGAAGAAGCACATAACACAAAAAATACGAATATGAAGCATGCACTCTTCATCTTCATTGAAATGACACAATACCCATAACAAAGCGCGAGCAAACTATAAGCAAAAATCAACCAATCATACCAAGCAACAAGCAACAAACCGTAGACTTTTGACAAGGGGTAAGGCTAGGCTAAAGGTTATATATTTTTGTATTTTTATATTAGTGGATGAGAAAAATAAAGAGAATGGCTCAGCGGGTTAAACTAGGGGTATCTAGCACTAAAAATAAGTGTTAACACAAGGGTTTTATTTGGGTGGTTAGCTAATCAGTGTAATTAGCTGAAAGAATAAAGAATATGAAACGGAATGGCTAATTTGGGTTAAATCCTAAGTTGCCTCTTTATCACATAAAAATACCTATATCACGTGAATGTGATCTCACTGCGGTCTCGTAATGATTTCAAGCACAAGTTCTAGAATCAATAAATCACTAGCACACTCATAAATAAAGGAATCAAGGATAAAAGATGTATGCTGATAATAATAGGCTCAAAATCCTCACATATTTACTCGAATACTTATAAATGTGCAAGTAATGTTGTCGATCCCGAATCGGATCTGCTTTATCAATCGGGACACTTCTTTGTTTTAAAAACTTTATTTATTTACTATGTATTATTCTAATATATTAATCTAAGTGGCAAAAGAAATTAAAAACAAAATTATAATTTTAGATTACCGAGGGCGAACAAAAGTTTAAACTTTTAATAATGAGTCTAATGCTTCCAATTCATTTTCCCTCCACACTTAAGTTGAGCATTATGTGTAATGTAGAAAATAACTTAAAGGTGCGAAAACGGAAAAAATAAATATAAGGGAAACGAGATTCCCGAAATACATAAAGTGCTTAAGTTGAATTCTAGAAGATTACGACGCGAAATGTGTCACACCTCGACTAAGCTTAGAAGGAGACTCATGATCAGAAGAAGAAGAAAATCCACAGAAGGAAGAGAATAGGAAGAAATGAGAGTAGAGACTATGAAAGAGAAGAAGAAGAAGACAGAGATGAAAGAAGTCGAAGAAGTGAGAAGATGAGAACAGTGACGAACGTTCTAAGACTAGAAACGCCAGAAGAAGAAGAAAAGAAACAGACTTAGAATAGATTCCAGAGAAGAAGAGAGAATGAGATAGAGACCCTTAGGATAGATAGAGAAGACCCAGACAGAAGAACCAGAAGAAACAGACAAGAAGAGACGAGACCCTTTGAAGAAGAAAAGAAAACATAAGAGTAAGAAGATCAGTTGGGTTCCAGAATTGAGACAGAAGACTAGCAGAGATCGAAGTCCTCTCAGAGACAGAGCAGAAGGACTAGTCAGAAAGAGACGACCAGAAAGAAAATAGAAGAGAAAGAGAAGGATAGAAGAGTCATAAGTAGAAGAGTACAAGGATAGAGAAAGAGACAAGATAGAGGACCAGAAATCTAGATGAAGGGGGAGAAAGATAAGAGGAAGATTGATAGATAGAAGAAGAAACCACGAGAGCAGGAAGAAATTCCGAAGAGAAGAAGAAGAAGAAGACAGAAAGAAGAAGAAGGAAAAGAGAAGAAGTTAGAAGAAAAGAGATTACACTCGTCGAGAGAAAAGAAGAAGAAAGAAGAAGACAGATAGGATAGAAGAAGATCTGATTTGCAGAAGAGAAAAGTCAGATTCAGCAGAAGTCTTTGAAGAGATTTTTCAGAAAAAGCAGAAGAAGACAGAGAAAGCAGAGAAAATGACTAGAAAGATAAGAGAGGAGAAGAGCAGAAAACTACTCTTCAGAAACACAGGAAGAGAAGAGAAGAGAGAGACTTTCCAGTAGAAAGAGGTCCTAGCAGATTCCAATTCATTTTCCCTCCACACTTAAGTTGAGCATTATGTGTAATGTAGAAAATAACTTAAAGGTGCGAAAACGGAAAAAATAAATATAAGGGAAACGAGACTTCCCAGGATTCATAAGTGCTTAGTTGAATTCTGGAAGATACGACGCGAAATGTGTCACACCCCAACTAAGGCGGAAACATGAGGCGTGAAGGAGGATTGATCGTCATAACACAAGATAACAATATAGAGAAAAACTAAAATGCATATCATAAAAGTGTCACGACGTCCTCCGACAACAAGTATGGAACTTGTGTCAAGACAAGTTGAAAAACACAACATATAGTCTAAGTATTACAAACCAAGCTCCCACACATGGGTAATACAAGTCTTAGGAAAAATCCAAAAGCTAAATTGAAACAAAGTTCTCATATGCAAGTCTTTCAAGATAAGAACTATGAAGGATGCACTTAGGTCTGCTAAAACCTGATATCCTGACCTCATTGATCATTTATAATACCTGAAAATGATACTCAAAAGGTCAAAATAAAGTTGGTGAGCTCATAGGTTTAGAAGTAAACCCACTTGTTGTGCTAGAGTTTAAGTAGTGGACAGTTGTGCAATATGAAAGCATAATGCATGCAATAGTATTTGAATCAAACATAGCAATCCCATGCTATCATAGTATTTCAATAGAATCATAGCATTCAAGTTATACCAACCATTCCTAATGGTTTGAGCACTTATTATCCTTCGCACCTAAAGCTTACCAGTTGGAGCTAACATAGGTCAGAAAATTGTCCTTGCATAGAAGTTCAAATAGAACTCATGCACAAAAAGTCCTCATGTCATTCATATAGCAGTCATAGGCACATAACATTGTCCAAATAAATAGCAGTTTTGCACAGTAGTGAAAACAATTTGAAATAGATTTGAGTATCATTTTCCCCCAACAAAAAAGAGTTAAAAAGTGGGGCTACGAGAACTCACCTTAACAAAGATGATTAGTAGCTGAGAGTATGATAGTCAAACAACGGCTTCCAGACACGACCTAGCAATCCGTTTCACTTAAAATTATGTTTGAAAGGTGTACTTTGAATTTGATGCATAGAAGTTTTGAAAACGTTTTGTATTTCTGCTTTTCGTAGTATTGGTTGTGTAGTGGTTGGTGATTTAGACTCGATGAAGATATGTCAAAGTATATATATTAGATGTTATACACTTGTACTATTTTAAGAAAATAGACAAGTAAAACCAACAAGAATTAGATATTAGATAATAAGTACTAAGCTCCGGTAATCTATCGACACGTTTTAATTACATGAAACAATTTATAGAGGTTTTATAATTTATAAAATTATAAAATATATTTTTTGTCTTTTAGTCGTTTATTAAAATAATAATATTTTATTATCTCGTCTTTTTGTCGGAGTTCTAAGAAAGTAGTTTCTAGTAAAAATTATTCTAAGTATAATATTTTATAAAATTTTGGCATGACCCGTTCATTTATAAAACGTTTTCCAAGGTTTTAAACCTCATTTCCAAACCTCTTTTCTTCAATTAGACCATTATCCGACAAAATGCCAAAATCCACATTTTCGACCAATTTATACCAAGCACGTTTTCCAAGCGACTATTTAAACTATTTTGAAACTTATATGAGTATTAACCACTTAAAAAACCGTTTTAACACTAAATTTCAAAAGTTTTCTACTTATTGGGCCTTAAGGCCCAATATGAGTTAAAATCCTTAGTTTTATACATTAGTCCGTAGTAGGCCCAATTAAGACCTTTACTAATTTGTCCAATAATGATATTATCGAAAATAACAATTAGTCAAAAATAATAAAGTCCAATAAGCAAGGTAATAAGTTAACGAAATAAGCCATAAACACAAGCCAAGGCTCATGAACCAAAACTAAGCCACGGTTTAGGCCTAGCTTATTGGGTTGTAGCCTTTTAAGCCCTAAATAATATATCCTTCGCTTATTATTAAGCCGTTAAGCTACGTGTGTTTCTAAATATCAAAATAAGCTACAAAAAAGCCACAAAATAAGCCATGACCCCATAAGGTAGCAAATAAGCCGCGACTTATTTGCCCCTTATTGAGCCAAAACCAAATAAGCCCAAAATAATTTTTGTAAGCTTATTAGTAAGTCAAATAAGCTACAACTAAGCTATGTAAAAAACTGTTATTTCACCAACACAACCATCGCGTTAAAATGACAAAACTTTATTTTTCCTTTCCTTTTGTTCGAACCCCAAACGCACCTTGAATATGGTTTCGTTAACTTTTTGTTTTTGATTTTTAGAAAATGCACCATACAACTAACATCTATGAATCATTAGGCTACTAAAAGTACAAGTTTTAACAAAATTTAGAGACTTACAAAGTATGGATTTTTGGATGAGATTAACACGAAATCAACAACCCAAACGTTGTTTTTATGTACCCACGCCTATTAAAATCAACCCGGATGAACTTAGACCTTCATGTTCTTGATCAAAAATGGAAAAATGAGGTGTTGTGTGTGTATTTTAGGTTCGGACGTGACAAGAAAGAAGGAGGAGAGAAAAGATTTTTAGTGTGTGTTGTTTTGTGAAATGTGTGTGTTTGAAATGAATATGAGACAAGATATGGATGCATGTATGAGACCAAGGTCCTAAAAAAATGCCTTGTGGTCTCCTTGTAGGGTTTGAACAGGCCAAGCATCCTGGGGGGGATCCTAGGTGCGTTTTGTCTCTTGTCGGGTTATCTATCGATCATTTTTGAGTTTTAAAACGTGACCCAAAATTTATATTTTTAACGGATGCCAAAATATATGTACATAAACATAGAATATTCACACAATAAGCCTTGTAGATAGACTGTTTTAGATTTAGCATGGACCATTTATGGACGTGCCAGAACGCGTTGTTTGACATTTTAAGCCGTTTGCAGGACAACCTCCTAGAACTTGATCCCACGTAGATATAAGCATTCAAATGAAATAATTCTAAGAATAAAAGAATTATAAAAATGCTTAACATAGACATTGACTATCGTTAATCACGGTCACTGATCCTGACGTTAAAAGTCAAGAAGTCAAAGGACTTAAATAGAACATTATGAGAGACTGGAAAATCCACAAGGGTTACAAAATGGAACGCCATCATAAGCATGTAAATTGAACCACATATAATATATCGATCCAAAAATATCATTCACAAAGTGATAAGTTATTACCACCAATCAAAACTCCACCTATTTATTTAATCTGCAAAGTAAACAAAACTACAAAAACCGTAAAATACTAAAGCGCACTTTTTTAGGCAACACGGTTGCATTTAGCGTATGCAACAAGCCTTTAAACCCCTCGGTTTCCTGAGTGGACGAGTTATAGTCTCGTGAGGGTTTCCAACGAACACACCCACAATGTTCGAAATATTTTTATATGAAGTGACCAAGTACAACCGGCATCGCACTTAGGAAACTGCAAAGTTTTAGATTTTTATATTTATATATTATTATTATATTTTATACAAATGTATAATTATTACTTATTATTACTATTGTTATTATTATTACACTTATCTTGACTTAAGATTCTTTGACGATACGGTTCAAGTGAGAATGATCCACCGTAAAACGTTGAGGGTACAGAATTTTTGGTATGTACTCACGGAATGGATATTCTTTTGTCTTCACTACGTAATAGTCCTTTTTCGATGTCTTAATAGGTTTATCTTTTTCTATTTTATTATTAATGAATGGTGAATCTTTTTGAACTTTTGGAGGATCGTCGGACTTTCCACTCTTGGTGAATACAACATTTACTTGATTGGTTTGAGGTGAGGGTGGAGGTGCCACTCATCTATTTTTTCCATGTTTTTAAATATAGTTTGGAAAATTTTTTCGTTTTGCTTCATCTTTATAATCATATCGTTAACATTGTTTTTGACAAACATATTTGAAACTCTTTGACCATCCAAGAATTTGGTGATTAATTTTTTAAGATCTGTTTTAGATTTATCGTCTCTGTCAAAAAGTTTATCATGAATAGTTCTCATGCTACGGATACAGCTTTTGAAATGTTCAAGATCATATTTAACATCGTTTATCAATTCTGTGAGCGATTTCTTAGAATCATTATTTGATTTAGTTAGTTCATAATGGGATTGGTGAGAATATGAATCCTGAGAATTTCGGTTTTGATAACCTTCAAGTTGGATGTAATTTACTTCATGACGTTCACACATCGGTGTGTCATCGTTCATGTGGGTTTTAGAAGCATGGTTATCTTCTCAGTTATTAAAATTCATACGCATATCTTGTATTTCTTCTTTTAAGCTCTGGAATTGAGAAGCCATTTTTATAGTTAGAGCTTCCAATTTTTCCATTAATAGAGAATTATAATTATTACTATTACTCCCATCGGCGAAAGCAATAAATTTTTGTTGATGTTCGTTTTTAGATTTAGTGGACCAATCAAGTTTGAAAAGAACTTTGTCATTGAGAAATTGAAAAGCTTGATTTGGAGTTTTGTAGTGGAAGATTCCTCCGGCAGCTCCGTCCAGGATTTCTTGAGTGGGTTCGTCTAGACCGTGATATAATATTTAAATAATAGCTCCTTTGGTCAGACCGTACCCATGACATTTTCGAAGCATACTCTTCAGTCGTAACCAAGCGTCGGTTATACTTTCACATTAGTTTTGAGAGAAATTTCCGATTTCAAGTAAAAGACGATTAAATAAAGAAGGTGGAAAGAATCTGCTTATAAAAGCTCTTCTCATTTGATCCCACAATGTTATCAACTCTTCATTAAGTTCATTAAACCAGGTTTTAGCTTCATCACACAAGGATAAGGGAAATATTAAAAGCTTGACAGCTTCACTTTGAGTTTCATCATATTTGAACATGTCGCAGATTGCAAGAAATTCACGGACGTGGTCATGCGGATCGGCCCGCAGATAACCATCAAATTTATTTTCCTAAACCATTTTTAAATGGGTACTATTGATAACAAAGTTGTCATCAACATCGGGTCGAACAATGGCAGAATTAAGAGTTTGTGCTACAGTCTTAGCATTTTTCCACATGGGTTGATCATCGGGATTTAGAATTATTATTTCTTTGGGTGGTGAATTGGGTTAGGATTCAACATCTTTTTTGGATATATTTAAGACGAAAACTTCGTTAACGGAAGAATGTTGAGTTGAAGATTTGAGTACCTCGACCTCGATGGATTCTTTTTGGATAGTTTTAATTTTACAAGTCTACTTTTTCATATTTTTATTTATAATAGATAATGGTTTTACGAGTTGTTTTCCCTAAGATCGTGGATTTATACATACTTTAAGGGTTTTGCAAAAAGACATTTTTTATATATATTATATAATTAAGGTTAATATGATAATCTTTAAAATAAAGTAAATTATTTATATATATATATATATATATATTATTTTATATTTTTATATTTTTATATTTTTATTTTAGATATATTTTAATTTTATTATATATAGAAAATAACGATAAACGAATAATAGATTATTTTTGGTTGAGATAGATAAGTGTGGCCCACTTGAGTACAAGTGCGTCGGCTTTCTGGGTATAAGTATGAACCCAACGAACTTTAGGAAAACTACGCCGATTTTTCTAGAAATTTTATGTTTTTTGATTTTTATATTTTAGGTTATTACAATGAACAAATTAAAAAAAATAAATAACACATAACTAACAGAAATGAAATATAATCAATTTACAAGAAAACAGTTAAGACAACTAAAACAAATAATCAAAACGATTTGAAAATTAAGGTTTTTGGGTTTTTTCGAATAAACTAAATATGAACAAATTTACAAGGTTTATAATTAGATGATTACAAAACCTAAGAAAGGAGTTTGGTTTTTTTTAATACTGAAATTAACCAGTTAAGAAACAAGTTTGAACACAGACAAAAGTACGTCGTACTTAAAAATGAGTACGACGTACTTTAAGTTTTACGAGGCAAAATATTCAAATAGAACACAGAAAGTGCGGCGCACACAGAAAATATGCGCCGTACTTGCAGATACAAAACACAGATATTCAGGAAAATAGGCATGTATAGCAAACAAATAGAACCAAAATCAAGCAAACAAACTGATAACAACTTAAAACAATTCCCCGACAACGGCCCCAAAAACTTGATGTATGTTTTAAAATTTATAATACAAGAAATACCGATTTTACTAAAAACACAACACGAGCAAGTATACTGGTATGTGTTTAAATACACATACCTTTGACCTTTAAAAACGTGCTTAAAAGACAAAAAACATACCAAAAATACATTGTATTTGTGTGTTTTGCATTTATATTGTGCAGGTAACAGATATTTAAGAAAAGGACAAAAACCAAGCCAAAACGACAAAACCGAGCACGAGAATGAAAAGAGCGTGAAAAGTTAAGTCAATCAGTCAAAAAGTCAAAGGCAAAAAGTCATCAGTCAGAGTCAACAAGTCAAAGACGAAGCCGAAACGAAGAAAATTTAATGGGTCGGGTCAGCCCATTAAGCCTTTACATTAAATCTTATAAGATTTAAAAGCCCAAAGTATATGCTTAAACATATTATCACTAAATCGGTCCAAAACCAATACACATAAGCCCAAATTACATAACACCTGTTAACCCCCATTTAACCATTACACCCTATAACTCTTTACACCGTTAGTCCTTAAGGACTAACATTTTTAGTCCTTAAGGACTAACAAGTATAACCCCTATAATGCCTTAACCCTTGCACCCCACATCCTACACCACTAACTCCCGTTAAAAAAACAAACGAACAATATCCAAACCCTTTTCCCCAAAACCCAATTCCCCTATTATTCATCATCCATGTCCCTACCTTCCCCTGCACCATGACAAAATAGTGTCACCCCCCCTCCTAAACCCCACATAACATTCCATGTTGGCAATCCTCTAAACTCCCATTCGTCCAAGAATGAAGACAAGAAATCAAGGGCTAAGATAATTGAACTTGGAGAACACTCAAAATGAATGGCTTTGATGAGTTTTTGACTTACTCATACAAGAAACACACCCTTTGTTTCTCTCACAGAAGAAACAAAAGAAGAAGACCCAAGACTTTAAAGACTTTTATATAAATTGGGCCCTTGTAAGCCTAAAAAGGCATGTAGCTTCATCTAGTTTTAACAGCTTATCTTACTTTAAAATTTAGCTTATTGTACTTTTTATTCAAGTCTTGTAATGTTTTTAAAAGTTAATAAAATTTGAGGTTTATATGTTTTAAAAATTCTATGTTTTTAAGTTATTATTCCATTGATATTAAAAGTGTTTGATAAGCTCCTTTAAGCTCTTTTATCTGTCATTTAAGCTGTTTAACTTAAGCTATATAAACCTTTCTATAGTTTATATAGCTTAAGCCCTTTTTTTTTACTAAAACAAATTCACTTAAAAGCTTGGAAGATAAGCCAGTTAAGGAAGGGCTTATGGGGTTATATTAGACTGCTTATTTATAAGTTGGGTAGGTTCTTAGAGCTTAATAGGGTTATATTACCCCTGTTTTGAGCAAAGGGTTGAGGTACACTCCATTTTTCATTTCAAAACTGCTTATTATACTTCTTCTGCTTATTAATCTGTTTTGCTTATTCTGTTTGCTAATGTCTGCTTATTATTGCTTATTAGTCCTTTATTAGCTTAGTTTAATATATGTTATTTCAAGTTTGAGCTTATTTCATGCTTTGGTAGTGTAAAAATGACAAAACAAATTTTAAAGGGGTGTTTGGTTTAAGGGTCTGTCAAGTCAAAATGGGTCAAAAATTGGTTGTGACCCTTGGGTCACTTTAGTTTAGTATAGGTTTGTCATAAAATGCAACTTCTAAAAGTTTTTAAGTGATAAAATTTGGTTATGAGGATTTGTGTTATTAAGTTTTTGAATCTGATGAGTTTTGGAATTCAAATCTGTCACATCTAGATAATTGGCCTTAGGTGTGTTAGGTTCTTGTTTTAAGTTGTGTTTGAGGGTTATAATTCCTTAGAAGTAGTTTAGATTGCCTGCACTTCTTGTTTTCATTTGTAGTTATCAATCTGTCAAACTTTTAGTTTCATGTCAGTTCCAAAATAGTCCAAAATGTCCTTTTTCAATCTTAAATTTAACCTAGTTAGAATCTATTTTAGGTTTTGATTTTTGGTTTGCAAGTAGTTTAGGTATAGTACTCTAGCTGTTTCAGCTTATTTTCCCTTTTGAGCTTATTTGATTAGTGTAAAGTAGGGCTGCAAAAGTCTCTTTGGCTTAGTTCTTCGCAAATGTCAGAACTTCTTATCTAGATTTCTAGCTTAATATGTTCTAGGGTCTTGTTATTTTCTGTTTTTATTTGCTTATAAAGTCTTGTTTATAGGTTTACTAGCTTATTGGGTCTAGTTTTTAGCTTTTAGAAGCTTTTTAGCTTAAAGTAGCTTGTAGTCTGCCATTGCTTTCCATTTTGCCACTCTAAATGCTTATTTTGAATTCTGAGCTTATGGCTTATTCATTTTGCTTATTCTGGTTCCCCTATGCTTATTAGGTGTGTCGTAGTCTGTTAGTAGCTTATTTGTCATCTGTTAGCTTATTAGAGCTTATTTGTATGTTTAAGTCTCAAGTGTTAAAAAAGGTTCAAGTTGTTAAGCTTTTAAGTAAACTGCTTATTTAAATCAACTGTTTCTGCTTATTACCTGCTTTTCTTAAAAAGTTGTAGTTTTAAAAAAAGCTTATTTCCAGCTTATGTTTAAGTGTGTAAAAAAAAATTTCGAAAAAAAATGTTTAATAAAAAAGGAAGGTCACAGTGGTTGAACCTGTGACCACCCCTTACCATACCAAGCATTTAACACACACACTCACAGCCAATAGCGCCCTTGGGTCTTTTTCGTTTTACATTGCACCCTTTAATATTTTAAACCCTTTTAGCCTTATAAGCTTATCAGCCCCTTTTTGCTTATTTCCTACTTATTTAAATAAGCTGTTTAACTCATTTTATTTTTCCTAGATTAAGCATTACTCAAAGTACTTTTCTTGAATTTTTCAGAATTTTCCAATTTATTTTAGTATTTTTAATTAATTTTTTAGATTAAATCAGTTTTAAATTCATAATAAATAAAATAAAAGTCAAAAAAATATAATTCTTTTTTTAAAAATTTTCTTTTATCATTTAGAATTGTTAAAAATTAAATTTGCTTTCGTAGGGTTAAATTTGTAGAATTTGGTTTTTTAAAGAACGGGATTTGGTCCCGTTATCGTTTTTCTTCGTTTTTAGGGTTTTAGCTTTAATAACTTTCATTTTTAGTGTGCCTTACTTATGTTTCCCATAGAATTAGAAAACCCAATCAAAATCTTGTTATATTCAAACATCAAATATCAAACTGACTCTCGACTCTCAAATTTGCACTCCTCGTTAGGAAAAACAACCCGGGAATATCATATACTACTCGGATTTCATTGATTTTCTTTCTTTAAACCTTTTCAAGGGTCACTTGATTTGGTTTGGTTAATATAAGTAGTATTATTATTTATATATACCTAAAGTTTAAAATCATATACCCTTTCGTATGTAATATAGCTAAGGTAAGTCCAGGTCGTCCTAAGAGAATTGAAGTTTTCACGTTTTGTAATTAAGATGCTAAGGCTAAAATTATTTTCACTTATCAAATTAACCAAAACATGCATATATCAAATATTGTAAAGAAAACGATTAAAAGGATGTTTCAAGCAAATGATTAAAGTATGTTTGTTTAGGCAATGATCACTAAGAAAATGATATGTTTAGGATAGTGTTTATAAGTTTAGAGAATAAAGACATCACGAGTCACACATCCTTTTGGCCTTTAAATGTAACAAGTGAATATACTAGTTAATAACAACGACTCCTTTCGGCCTTAATACGTTATTATAACCAGTATAATAAGTGGAATAATTAAACACATATATAAAAGAACCCTTTCGGCCTATATTCTTATATTAAATATGTTTTACCAATCCAATAAACACATATCCAAACGTTCTATATCAAAGGTCACATATCGCCCAAACAAACACAAGAAGACTACTCCATAATCAAACAACTAACACACATATTAAACTCATAAAATTCAGAAACTTTCATATCAAAAGATAATAGAAGTGTGCCAACTTTTACAAGATCAAAGATAGCGATTATAAGTTTTCCCAACTAAAAACTATTATTAATAACCCAAAACACCAATTCCTAGAGTCCCGAACCCTTAAGGTGTTGTCACCACACTTGTAGATTCATGATTAGATGGTGTAGATTGATGAAAGAGTTGTTGTGGAAGTGTGTGTGAGATGATGTAAATTTCTCCTCTATTTATAGGCTGATCGAGGGGAAAAGTATGGCGCACAATATAAATTGTAACCCTTGTCTTTTCTATGTTTTGAATAGTCTAATATTAGTTCTTCGACTATTTGGCGTTTGTCAGTTTTATTAGAATATGTACCGCGTTGACGATGGTAAATCTATGCGATTGAGGTGTTTTAGGGTTTATGGTGTATAATAATCCTTTTTAGAGGGTAGTATTATGTTATTTATGTTCCGGGTGGTTTGGCCCGTGAATTGTAAGAAATGCTAAAAAATGAGTCCCAACACGTCCGTAATTGTACAAATGAGTTTTTGAGGAATAAAGTGTGGAAATATGTCAAGTAAATACTCTAAGTTATTAGAAAAGTATTTTTAAGATGAATAAAAACGCTAAGTAACTTCGGGAAATATTTTTCGATCACACTTCTCCTCTCCTTTTTCTCGTGTTCGTCCGACCTCCAACACACACAAACAGAAAATAATTTTGGTTTTTGATAAAAAACATGAATATTTGCGGAGTCGTGGGTTGATTCTAGTAGTCGGGTTATTGTTAAAACTACGTTTGGGTAATCGGTTCGCGTTTGTTCTCGCTCTTTTGAAAACCCTCTTTGTAAGTTTTATAAACTTTATTTAACTTTTACTTTTGAGTGTTAAATGATGCATAGATGTTAGTTGTACAAGTTGATCGTCGTAAAAATCAAAAATAAAGTTTACAAATGGCTATTTAGGGCACGTTTTGAGTTCGAAGAAAAAGAAAGAAAAGTAAGGTTTTGTTAGTTTTGATATTGTGGCCGTGATGGTTGAAAAACATATATTGCTAATTAGTCTATTGTGGATAATAGCTTATTGGGCTTATTTTGAGCTTTTCGTGGCTTATTTTGAGCTTATTGGCTCTCGAAAATTTTGAGGATGTTGAGGAAAGTGTTTTTGGTTATTACCCTAGTATGTCGTATTTTTATGGATTATTATTATAGTTTTTGGTTATAACCAAATACGATACGTAGCTTATTAGCTTATTTTTAAGCTTAATATATATATTTTGGAGCTTATGGGCTCACGGCCCAATAAGTCCTTATGGGCCTAGTCTTATTAAAGTCTTATTGTGGTCTGGGTTACTTTGTTACTTATTGTTTGGGACCCAATAAGTCCTTGTGGGCCGAGGTTTATTAAGAGCTTATTGTGGTCCGGGTTACTTTGTTACTTATTGTTTGGGCTTATTTTCATATATGTGTGTGTGTGTGTGTGTGTGTGTGTGTGTGTGTGTGTAAATCTCTTAATGGATCCTTATTGGGCCTTAAAGCCCAATAAGCGTTAACTAGTTGTTTTGAGAGTTTTGACGGACTTTTGGGAAGCGAAACATATTTATGAATTGATGTTGAAAGTTGTTTTGGAGAAATACGATTTGGTGAACATTGCGAGAAAGGATTTGAGTTTTTGTCGGAAAATGGTGAAATTTTGGAAAATTGTTTGAAATAAAGGTTTAAAAACCTTGGAAAACGTTGTATAAACGTACGGGTCATGTCGAAATTTCGTAAAAAGTCTATACTTAGAATTTTTACTTAAAACGTGATTTTTCGATTTAATAATAAAATATTATTATTTTATTATTTTAATAAGTCGACTAAAAGACGAAAAATATAATTTTTCTCGAAACTTCCCTAAAATGTTTAACGTAAATAAACGTTTCGTTTCGTATAGTATAAATGGTATATTTATGGTAACTAAGTGTACCGAATGGATTTATCGAAGTATATTTATAAGTATTTATTATCTTATATTACTTAACTATTTTACTTAAATAGTATAAGTATATTATACTAAGATATGAGTTGGGATATGGTATCATTTGAAGTTAAGTCGTCAACCATCACACCACTAAGACGTTAAAGATAACCGTACAACGCATCTGACCTCTATGCATCGAAACCTGAAAACTGTTTTGGAAATGAATGATTAAAATGGGACATTAATTGGACTAGGTCGTGTTCGGACGTCGTTGCATTTGCTTGTGTGATATTGAGTTTGCTGCTTGAGGTGAGTTCTCGTAGCCCCACTTTTTAAATCTCTTTCGTTGGGGGAAAATGATACTCAAATGTGTTTTGAACTATTTTTCTGAATTTTTTTTTGAACTGTGCAAAATGTGGTTTTGTTTTTGGGATAATTTATGTGCTTATGACTGCTATGTGAATATTATGTGGTATGATTGTTCTTGCATGCATCGACGTGCATGGCAAGGTGTGATTAGCAAGGATTTTCTATGTTTGTGAAAGGTTGCCCTATGTAAATGCTCCAGTACTGGGAGGCTGTTAGGTGCGTATAACCTCGGGGTTGCGACCCCAAGAGCATTGGTATATGCTGGTTTGATGACTAGCGGGGAGGCTAGGTCATGGTACATGATTAGCGGGGATGCTAATTCATGGGTTTGATTGTATTTGCATATATTCACTGTCATATTGCACAATTGTCCAACTGTTTGAGATATTGGCACATCGACTGGGTTTCTTGAAACCTACGATATCACAAACATTATTGTTGACGTTTTTGAGTATCATTTTCAGGTGAAGGAAATGATCAGTAGGATTATGATGCGTGTTAGCAGACTTTAAGATATCCTGTATGGATTGTATTTCTGGAAGATTTGATTTGATTTTTGTACTGGTATTGAGTACTTTGAGGTTTTGGTTTGAGATGTTTAAGACTTGTATGGCCCCTGCGTGGGCAAGTGGATTTGTAAGCGACTATTTGTTGTGTTCTTCGATAGGACATCACTCAAGGTTATTGAGGTTGATGGTCATGATGACACTTTCATTTATGCATTTTAGATTTCTCTATTTTGTATCTTGTGTTTGATTGGTCATTATGTTGCATTCTTGTGTTTCCGCCTATGACAGGGTGTGACAGATTGGTAATCAAAGCCAGGTTTATAAAAAACTAGGTGGTTTGGCCTAGACTATAAAATAGAAATCTTCATATAGTTGCATTATAGGATCTATGTGCACGGTGTTCCGCTTATACGTACTTATATGAGTATATGGTATATAGATGTGTTAAGCATTCTTTTGTATATATATATACGTATATATATATATATACGTATATATATACACGTATATATGTATATACACGTATATATGTATATACACGTATATATGTATATATACGTATATACTATATATACGTATATATGTACACACACATACATATGGATATATATGGGGTATATTAAGAACATCTATGGGTATATATACGTATATACGTATATATGTATATATACGTATATATGTATATATACGTATATATGTACACACACATACATATGGATATATATGGGGTATATTAAGAACATCTATGGGTTAACCTTTCCCTCCTACCCAATGTTGCCCATGTTCTCCCTCGTGTATATAATGCCGTTAAGGATGACGACCCAAAGTGCTAGCCAGCTTGCTGCCGCATCACGAGGAGGGGGAACGGGTGGACGAGCTGGTAGAGGTGGTGGCAGAACTAGAGGTTGTTTTGGTGATCAGGGTGATGGTAGAATTGATGGTCAAGGTGGCCAAGTAGGTGGTCAGGGTAGTGAGGTGAATGACGGTGTTGACGGAGTCCCTGATTTCTCCACCATCATTGCACAACAGTTGCAAAATTTACTTCCCACTATTGTAGCCTAAGTAGACAACCAAGGTAGAGGTCAAAGGAATGGTAGGAATCAAAACACTGATGCCATCAATGACAACATTCAGGGTGATGTTAGGAATGTCATGAAGAACAATGACCGTAGGGGTTGTACCTATAAGGAGTTCTTAGCTTGTAACCTTAAGGAGTATGATGGGAAGGGAGGTGCTGTAGTTTACACCCGTTGGATTGAAAAGATGGAGTCAGTTCTGGATATGAGTGGTTGTAGGGATAACCAAAAAGTGAAGTACACTGCTGGTTCTTTTGTTGGTAAGGCTTTAACATGGTTGAATTCTCAGATTCGCACATTAGGTCGAGAGGTTGAGGTAGGTATGTCATGGGATAACTTTAAGGTATTGATGAGGGAATAGTTTTGTCCTAGTAACAAGATGCAGAAGTTGGAAACTAAGTTATGGAATCACAACATGGTCGAGGCCGGCCATGCTACGTATACCGATAGGTTCCATGAGTTGGCTAGGTTAGTTCCTCATTTAGTAACCTCGGAAAACAGAAGGATTGAGTGGTATGTGTATGGCCTTGCTCCACAGATCCGAGGGATGGTGGCAACAACAGAGCCATCAACCATTTAAAAGGATGTGCAGATTGCTGGCACACTGACTGATGAAGCCTATAGGAATGGGTCAATAAAAAAGAACCTTGAGAAGAGAGGAAATGGGGGAGAACCTAGTAAGGATAAGAATGGAAGGGATGATAACAATAGGTCTAGGACTAGAAATGCTTTTGCCACAACCACAAACCCTGTTAGGAGAGAAAACATGGGTGCGGTACCCAAGTGTACCACCTGTAACTTTGACCATTCACCTGAGACACCTTGTCGCACATGTTTCAACTATAACCACCAAGGAAATTTTGCTAAGGATTGTAGAGTGGTGCCTAGGAATGTAAATCCCATCAATGCTAGAAACCCAACTGCTAGGGCCTGTTACGAGTGTGGTAGTACCGATCATGTCAAGGCAGCATGTCCTAGGTTGAATCAGGCTCAGAGGCCAGGGGGAAACCATCAAAACCAAGTTGTGGCTGTTAACGGGGGTCAAGGTCGTGGGAAAAATGGTAACCAGGCACATGGAAGGGCATTTATGTTGGGAGCAGAGGAGGATCACTAGGACCCGAACATCATGACGGGTACGTTCACTTTGAACAATCATTATGCCACAACCTTATTTGACTCTGGTGCCGATTATAGTTTTGTTTCCACTACTTTCATACCTCTGTTAGGCATGATACCCATCGATTTAGGGTTTAGTTATGAGATTGAGATAGCTAGCGGGCAGCTAGTAGAAATAGATAAGGTCATTAAGGGTTGCAAACTAGAAATAGAAGGTCACGTGTTTGATATAAATTTGATACCGTTCGGAAGCGGGAGTTTTGATGTGATCATAAGCATGGATTGGTTGTCCAACCATAAGGCTGAGATAATTTGTCACGAGAAGGTAGCTAGAATACCATTATCGGACGGCGAAGTACTTAGATTTATAGGAGAAAGACCGGACAAGAAAGTGAGACATCTACTGAGTGCTAAGGCCAAGGAACAGAAACGAGAAGAACTTGTTGTGGTGAGATATTTTCTCGAGGTGTTTCCCGATGACCTATCAGGATTACCCCCTAGTCGGGCAATTGAATTTCGTATTGAGTTAGTCCCTGAAGAAATACCGGTCGCGAAATCTCCCTATTGATTGGCACCTTCTGAAATGGAGAAGTTGTCGGGTCAACTCATGGAACTCAAGGACAAAGGTTTTATTCAACCAAGCTCATCGCCTTGGGGAGGACTGGTATTGTTTGTGAAGAAAAAGGATGGTTCCTTTAGGATGTGTATTGATTATAGAGAACTGAACAAGTTAACCATTAAGAACCGTTATCCACTCCCTAGGATAGACGATTTGTTCGATCAACTTCAAGGATCACAGTACTTCTCTAAGATAGATCTTAGGTCCGGATACCACCAGCTGCGAGTGCATGAGGATGACATTCGAAAAACTGTGTTTAGAACTCGTTATGGACATTTTGAGTTCACAGTAATGCCCTTTGGTTTGACTAACGTACCAGCGGTATTTATGGATTTGATGAACCGAGTGTGTAAGCTATATCTAGACAAGTTTGTGATAGTGTTCATTGATGATATTTTGGTTTATTCTAAGACCCAAGAAGAGCATGAAGTGCACCTAGGGATAGTCTTAGAATTGCTTAAGAAAGAGAAACTGTATGCTAAGTTTTCCATTGGTGAATTCTGGTTGCGAGAAGTATAGTTTCTTGGACATGTGATTAATGGAGATGGTATTCATGTAGACCCTAGTAAGATTGAAGCTATTAAGAATTAGAAAGCCCCTAGAACTCCTTCTGAAGTTCGTTCATTCTTAGGATTGGCAGGGTATTACCATAGATTCATTGAGAAGTTTTATAAGATAGCTAAGCCGCTTACTGTCTTGACTCAGAAAAGTAAGACCTTTGATTGGGGTGAAGAACAAGATAATGCATTTCAAACTTTGAAGGGTAAGTTGTGCGATGCACCTATTCTAGCTCTCCCTGATGGACCAAAAGATTTTGGGGTATATTGTGGTGCGTCCAGATTAGGAATATGTTATGTGTTGATGCAAAGAGGTAAGGTTATAACATATGTGTCTAGGCAGTTGAAAATTCGTGAAAAGAATTACACCACCCATGATTTGGAACTGGGTGCGGTTGTATTTGCACTTAAGATCTAGATACATTATCTGTATGGGACAAAGAGTGTCATATATACCGATTGATGTGGTGTCATTTTATACACTATTTTAGGGTCATTTAACCTCTTAAATCATGCAAACATGCCCAGATTATGTGCTTAATCGTTTGTTTTCAGGTTTTTAGCACTTGGATGGCATTTGGAGGAAATTCACGTGACTTAGGCTCATTTAGAGAAGAAACAGACAAGACTACGACTTTACACCAAGAACCATGAAGAATTATTCATTCAGATCTTGGAGACGGCGTCGCAACCATAAAGCGACGGCGTCATGACATTCATGGTGACTGCGTCAGAGATTCAGCGACGGCGTCAAGACGTGGCTGACTTAAAGTGGATCTAGAACCATCTACGTGGCGACAGCTTCAGGAGTACACAGCGACACCGTCACAGCGATATCTCTATAAATATAAAACCGATTTTGGGGTTTCAAGTGGGTAACTTTGTATAACTTTAGGGAGACGAACCCTAGCCTTTATAGCAGCTTCATAAGTCATTTTTAGGGCCTCAAAATCCTATTGTACTGCCTTGGATCCATGTTTTAATTCAAGTAAGGTTATTTATCATTAATCATTCAATATGTCTATGTGTTGTGTGATTGATTTATCTTCTTTCTTTCATTATAACATGCGAGGCTAAACCCTCCTTTGTATTTGCTTATGATTGCATGAAAGTCAAATTGTAGATCCTATTACTGTTGCTTCTTGTTGATGAATGTGCGCGTTAAGCTTTAGAAAACTAGCTTTTGTCTGTATCGCTGTAGACACGTCTAGGGAAACACGAGTGCGTAGAAAGGATACCATCGGGTAACAGTCTTTATACTACCTTACCCCCATACATGGTTGATCCCTCTTAAGGTATTTCACACGCATATAATATACTCTTAGGGGCCTTGTAACAGTATTCATATTAACTTACTTGTGCGTTGCCCTAACGGAATATTAAATAGACGGCGGGTTCGTGTAATCCATTCATGACCTAGGAAATACTTACACAGATCATTACAAGTGTGACAATGCAGCAGGATTAGGAGAAGCAATCTGATAAGTAGTGCATGATTAAGTAAATACATTCAATTATCATAAAGTTATCACCAGTAGTTTAGATTATAATTAGTTTAGTAATTAGTTAAACAAACCAACCTCTCAAACCATAGATTTACCTGCTTTCATAAAATATAAAAACACAAAAATAATCTTCTCTCAACCCCTAGAATTTTGTTAGACCGTGATTAAGCCTTCCCAACCTATTCCCCTAGAGAACGATAACAACCCACGAGTCTTGCCTATACTACTACTACAACGGTTAGGTACTCTAACTTGGGAGTTGTAAAACTTCGTATTGAAGTACTATGACTACCACATCAAGTTTTTGGCGCCGCTGCGTGGGGAATAGTTAGGTTTCGATCATTGTTTAACTTAGTTATACTCACTTGAATCCTTTCAAGTACGAATTTTATTTTCAGTATATTAGCTTTCTTGTAGTCTATCTTTTCTTTGTGCCTTTTGTTTGTAACTCTTTCATTCACCATCATGATGTATGAAAGACCACCTACCTCACCTTTTTAAAACCCACTATGAAACACAACCTTCCCATTCCAAAGATATACCTTGGTGTTCCAACAACATCAAGATGAATCTATCTACGATGTGTGGGCTCATTTTAAAAACTTAATCCAAAGAGTCCTTCATCATGGCCTCGATTTATACTCCCTTACTTAATTCTTTTATGATCATGTCGACGACTATACCCGAATGGACCTTGACTTTGCAGTAGACGGAAACCTTAGGGAATTAAGTGGTGAAGAAGCATGGAAAGCCATAGAAAATTTTTCCTAAGGCCAAAAAGCATATGACAACCCACCAAACATTATTTTTGAACAAAAAGTAGCAAATTTGAAGGCTCAAACAAAAAGATTAAATGAGAATGTTTGGATTGAGATGCATAGAGGTATAGCATGGGATAAGGTGGAAAATTAAAACCCACAAAGTACCCCACAAGTCCTCCTATCATTTGAGGAAAACAAACCGCCCATGACTTACCCGGATGAAGTAGAAGGGATTATAAGAATCCCGATTGAGGTAGAACCTTTAGACGAAACACCACTAGAGGATTTAGGCTTGAATACTTGTAATCATGACATTCCTCTTAGTTCTAGGGAAATTCCTAATTTTGATGAACCGGAGCCTCAACCACAACCCTTTCCTAGTTTCCCATCCTTAAAGTAGATCTAGGAGAAGAAAGAGGCCTCGAACCACCCATCAAACCACCTAGTCTAGATAGTTTTAGGATGAAGGAAGTAGATCATTTGACCAATCATACACCGCCTTCACCTCACGTGGCATCTTTCCACCATAAGGATATGTATTGCTATTATCACCCATGCATTGGCGACCTTAAGAAACATTATGGATTTAAACCAGGTTTATTAGGACAAGGTGGATCCCTAGGTGTTGATCTTTCGAATTTGAAGATGATAGAAGATGATTGGAAATTAGAACCCAAAGAAATTTCTTTTCTTGGAAGGAAACTTAATTTACCCGTTAGGCCAAAAGAGTTAGAGAATGTTAGGATTAAAGAAACACACCATTCGGAGCATATAATTCAACAACCAATTTTTCAACATGTGACCCCTTCTCATAACAATGGTGTGTATCGTTACTATCACCCGCACTTGAACTCAAGTGTAGGGGAACCCTCCCCTTTATCTGTTAAATAAGGGTAAAGTCAGGCTCGTGACTCGAACAAAAACAAGTGCTTCTTGGGAGGCAACCCAATGTTTATTTTTATTGCATATTAGGAGTGTCGTGTGTTTTAATTCTTTTTGTTTATTCTTTTATGTTTGAATTAATCACTTTGTAATCATGCTTTGTTTGTTTGTAACTTCGTCTTATTTGTAATCAAAGGTATTTTGCAACAAAATAAGTGTAGGGGAAATATCCGTTTTTAAGAACCAAAATTCAAACATTTAAAATAAATTGTTTAGATTAATTCGCGTCAATTTTGAGTCATATGAGTGTAACGATTAATTCTAGGTTTTTATGCAATGCTTTCTTCAGATTTAACTAATAAAATTGCGTGCAGGAAATTTCTCATTAAAACGAGGAAGGATTTTTCACAGACGCTGGAGACGGCGTCAGGATTAACACCTAACGGCGTCGCGTCTCCAGCTATGTAAAATTTGAAAATTTTCAAGTATTTCTGGAAAATAAAATGTGCAATATTTAAAATTTGTAATTCTTTTGTAAACCTGCACAAACCTATAATTATATCATTACTCTCATCCTATCTTTATTGCTTTCATAGAGTCGAAACCCTAAACTCTCATTGTATATTTATCTATCCCGCCGATTTTATGCTTGGTATAGTTGTCTTTGTCTTTTATTACAGGTTATATTTTATAAGAAGAAGCTTGGAAGATCTTAGGATGTTTTCATTGGACAATTCTTGGAGGAAGATTTAACCAGTTATCGCATGTTTCTTCTCCATTATTGAGCAAACCAGGGGAGTACTAGTTTCTTTTACTTATTTTCTTTTCCCTTTATTCATTTTTACGGGTACTTCTATAGAACATTGGGGACAATGTTCAATTTAAGTGTAGGGGAAAATAAGCCTTAGAAACTATTCCTTCATTTGCCATTTGCTTTGTTCCTTAAAATGATGGGTAATATATCAAAACATAGCATAAAAAGGTAATTTTGACCCAAATTTAAATTTTTTTATGACACGTACCGACGAAAACCAAGTATTAATAGCGTCTCATGGATAGGAATGTGTATGACTAGCACAAAACCCCTTAAAATTCCACCCCAAAAATGTGAGGTTTGCCTTTAGATCTTTATGAATTCGGGTATCCATTATTGATACCCAAGATAGTTTGTACCTTTAGATTTCTCGAGTTAAGGTTTGAATGCAGTCATATGTGTCTATTCCATCGTTACAGATGTATACGTATGGTCTTAGTCACCTTTTCTGGAGCATTGGTACCGGTATTAAATTATATGAGTGTACCAGTAGTTTATTAAATTCTAGAACTTGTTTTTGTGATGCATTTCAAGACCGCATAGTGAGTATTAGGATTTGCTAGATAAGAGGCATTAGGATTAACCCATGTTTTAAACCTATAATTGTTATTATGGTCACACCGATCATGTAACTATCCCACACCCTTGCCATGCACTTATTTTTAGTGCATGATACCCCTAGTACAACCCTCTGAGCCTATCCTTTTTCACAGTTCTCGTAATTTTCTGGTTAAGCCGGACTATTAATGAAGAGCATATTCACCCTTAAACCAATCGTTACAAAGAATTGAGGAAGAAGTAATTTATTACCTCCGAAAGAGCTTAATAAGCTCCATGTTATGTTGATCCATCTCAAATCGGATCATTAGTTACATTGTAAATAATCGAGTATGTAAAAGTTCAAGTGTAGGGGTGTATCTATAAACCCTCATGATGTATTATATGTTTAAGCAATGGCAGGGCAAAAGTGTACGAAAAAAATGTATATAAAAAACGAGTAAAAAAATGTACGAGCTGCCATTTGCTTATGTCATGTTTATATTAGAGTCAAGAAAAGAAAAATAAATAGATTAATGTAGAGTTTTGTAGAGTTTGTATATTTTTTCCGAGTCTTTAGCTTAACAACCAAACCAACGTGTTTTCTTATAAATAGTTAGCTAAACCTTCCACTCTAAATTCACCCAAAGTCACCACCCAAATGTATCCCATCCGTTTCCATTTCCATTAATGTTATCTTACACCTATACATTACAACCCTTTAAAAGAGCTCCCAATTTCCAAATTCACCCAAAGCCACCCAAATGTATCCCATCCGTTTCCGTTTCCATTATTGTTAACTTAACAAACCTACAACTCCGACAACCATTTAAACGACCTCTTAGATAGTAATATAATTGCTTGCGCTATAGTGGTGGTAATTTGATCATTTACCAAGCCTATGGTAATTTATATGCTATGACAGGTAATGAGTGTTTCCATTTCCCCGTTATGTTTATAAGTTTATTATACACCCGAGTGAAAGAGAGAATCCCAAACACTTATGTGAGGTCTAGTAATAAGACTTTTCCGTGTTTTTTTAATACGAGGTCTAGAAGGTTGTGTTGTAAAATACTTTTAAAGAGTAGGTTAAATGACCCTCATATTGCTATTGTCTAGGTAGAAAATCATATTTGCTTGAGGACAAGCAAATCTCAAATGTAGGGGTATTTGATGAGGTGTTATTTTATACACTATTTCGGAGTCATTTAACCCCTTAAATCATGCAAATTTTCCCAGATTATGTACTTAATCGTTTGTTTTCAGGTTTTTAGCACTTGGATGACATTTGGAGGAAATACACGTGACTTGGGATCATTTGGAGAAGAAACGGATGAGATTACGAACCTACACCAAATCCTTGAAGAAGTATTGTGTAACATTCCGTATTTTCAGGTCATTTACGACGTCATATATTTTACTAATTTTTTTTTTCCAATACGCGTTTACTTTTAATTTTAATAGTTAAGTTAAATCGCGTAAGTTAAAAATTATCGTTTAGCGTA
>BQNB010014116.1:0-73688 GCA_026074375.1 Tanacetum coccineum | reverse complement strand
CATATATAAGCAACTTTTAACCAAAATCTCATATTTTAAAAACATTAACTCCTAATATTTAGAAAAGCTTAAACGGAAGAAAAAAAAGAAACTCGTCGCAGCGTAGCGCGGGTTTTCAAAACTTGTTTGTCACTTGGCTGGTATATATTTATATTTATATTTACTTTTAATGCATTAATAGTTTATAAAAATTACTAAAAATCAAATCATTTTTTTCATGCTAAGGCTGCCTACAGTAATGACACCAGACGACCTACATTTTTTCTGTCACCTTAACTTTCTTTCTCAGACGACCTACAAGCTACCTTTTAACCACAGTAAGACAATCTACATCTTTTTTCATTTTTTATAAAAAAAAATTGACGACAAAATTAAAATTCATTAATAATAAAAAATAATACATAATTATTCAAATAAAATTAAAACAATACAACAATAATTAAAAACTTAAACTAATAATTTAAGCCATAGACCTTGATTTTTTGCTTCATTTCCAGTAGCTTTTCTTGTTGCATCGGGGGCAAAGTCTAATCGATTCATGAATTATAGAAAAGTAAGTCTTTGCCCCGTTTATTTCTTAATTTTAATTCAAGAGTTTTACGTTTTATCTCAAGTTCTTGTTTTTTAACTCCGTTGCCTTCAGAGTCGCCTTTTCTTAGATATCCTATTCCCGATTCTTCAAGTCTATATAGGATTGTTGTTGTTCCTTCTTTTTTCCTCAGCCAACCGACTTGAGGCTCTTCCATTTATCGGTTACCAAGTCACTAAGACCTTTGATGACATCAAATAACGTCTATTTTATAGCATCATTTATCCCATGTTATTAACCCATTTTGTATAATTATTGCAAAGAATTATTACTTAATCGTTTATATTTGATAATTGGAGCAATTATGTGTAACACCCCCAAAATGGGCCGCAGCAGAATATGATGTTCCGGGGATATTACTTCATAGATCAATAGCACAAGTTATGAGAACGACCATTATAAGGGTCGTTTAAAAAAAACTGATACATTGGATTTCATAAATGGTTCGATACAAAAAGCTCATGGGCTTAACTTGTTTATCTTGTAAAAATAAAGATTTCACAACATAACAATATTCCAAAATGTAATGCATGTAAATCTTTATGATAATGTGACTTCAAATGACGACCAGCCAATGTATCCGTGACTTGTACCTTATTGACCTGAGAAAACATGTTTAAACTGTCAACAATAATGTTGGTGAATTTATAGGTTTATAAAGTTAATGAAGTGGATAGCAAGATTTCCCTGTAATAAAGTAACAAATACAATATCACAAAAAAACGTATTACGAAATGCACTAAGCTCATGACACCGAAGCTAAACAATGTATGTATATCTAATACATATAAATGACTTTGCCCAATGTAGATGTTCAACCCGTAACATCCATGATTCCAAATGGTATACGTTCGTCGTTTCCGGCCAACCGGTGAACTAGCAAGCGCTACTTGCCCGAACGGGGATGTTAATCCCAAATAGATCTATTCATAACATTCATGCTCACATAATGCAATTAACAATTATATCTATGCAATTAACAGTTCATGATAATGGGCATAGTAGGTTATAGCTACTTAGGCAAACTCGTAATATTTGAATTTAAAATGTACTTGCATCCATGTTGAAAACGAACATGATCTCATCCCCGAGATTTGATAAATGATTGAAAAGGTATAAAAGTGGGGACTATAAACTCACAGTAAGTAATGATAACGGAATGACGAGGTAGTGGCACGAAAAACTATGCAAAAGGCTTTAACCGCAACCTATGAATAAATAATACATATTTACTAAACGGAGGAAGAATAATATGAACACTTGAAATCTCATCCCTAGTGTGTACTTGAACTTTATTTAAAATAGTGACGTTCGAAAATAGTTTCTTGGCTAAAAATGATCAACTTTATCAGGTCAACGCGATCAAACCATAAGTATATAATTTATGCCTTCGGACATTTAAGAAACTAGGTCGGATATCCTTTAAAATATTAGTTTATGTCAGCCCTTGGTTTGGTCTCTAAGTGCGTTAAATAATTAGATGAAACATTGACGTTTACTTTTTGAATTAAACTTAAGTATTACTAAGTTTTAACATGAGGTGTCGTAGAGTTTTACAATTATATTCTGTTTTTGTTAGTTGACGATATTAAAAAGTAAAAGTACATTTGAAATCTCCGTTGGGTAGTTTACAACTTTCATTAAATAAGTTTCGTCTAAAAACGTCGTTTAAGTAGTTAAAAATGAGGTTAAACGTGTGCGGGTCGCTTGGCAGTTTTATACTTAAAAAATAAATGGGCTATTTCAACTGATAATGCAACGCGTGGTCAGGATTTTGAAGTCCATTTGTGGCTTCGTTACTTAACTCTAGGACGAGTTAAAAATGTTTTTGAAAACTAGGCCAGGCCTACAACCTTTTGCCCTTCATAAGCTTAAGTCTTGTTGTGGTTAATTTAGTTAAAAACGAGTGCAAAGGTGGGGTGTCGCGACTGACTTGCGAAGATGGGTGCAAACAGCCAGTTTTTCCTAGGTTTTTAGAAAACCATAACTTGTTCGATTCTCAACCATTTTTGATGATTCGAATTCCTATATGGAGTTCTCTATGTTAACCATAAAATGCCCCCTGTTCTTGCCCTGAATTCCCAAGTTAAAGGGGTCAAAAGCGGGTCGAAAAGTAGGGGTGTCGCCACCTAAGTATTTGCAGTTTTAAATTACTGCAAAGCATGGCAGCAGTACCAAACTTATACTCAATTTACGAATTCGTTACTTAGCCGTTTTTGATGATTTGAATTTCTAGATATAGCCGGCCATGTCGACTACAAAAAGCCCCTAAGCACTGACCTTGACTCTTAGTTTAATTGAGTCGAATTAAGGCCTAAAGTCGACCTACCAGGGCTGCGTTTTACACTGAACCTGAGCTTGGTTTCTTAACCGATTCCAAAGTTTATTAACCACGCATTTTATAGGTTCAAACCCAAGTAAAAACTTAACCATTAGTGTGTCTCGTGATCATGTTGTTCGAAAGTAGTTATATACACTTTTAATCAACAGGGCGTGTTAGTTTTTAAATCTGTAACCGACCACCCAATGATAAGTTTATACATTCTATTTCAAAAGGGTTCTAGTGCACGGCTCCATAACAACACGTGACCAAGGGTTACTACCTAATATAACTTAATGAACGAAGTTCTCTTGTTTCGTGTTTCAGTAAAGACGCAAGAAAAGAAGGCGTATGTTGCGTTTTACAGTAATCTTACAATGGGGCAAGTGTTCATACTTCTTTTAATCTTTTACGCAAAACCATTTTCAAGCATTAACAACTAAGGACGATGCATGCAATTAAATAAAAAGAAAAGAGGTGGACTCACAAATATATGGCTGTGTGAAGGGTAACAAACCAACGAAAACCCTAATTTTTCTACAACCCAATTCGTGAACCAACAACCAACCCGACGTTCCACAATGCTTTGTGCCCCGCAAAAGCTCTTGCCACGATTCGTAGAACACACTTAGCTCGCTTGTACTTTGACAAGAAACTGGAAAACAAGGAGTCGAGTTTAGGGTTAGGGTTTGAATATTCTTGTATTATGAATGAAGGGTGTTGCTGTTGTTGAACCAGGAAAACAAAGAGTAGAGAGGTTATGAGAGTTGTGGTTTGTGGTTATGAGGGTTTTGTGAAGACACCATACTCGGCTAAGATTTATAACCGAATATGAGAGTAAGAGACTAGTCAAAAGAAGAGTTCACAAGTATGTGTAACACCATTTTGGGCAAGCATCTTTGCTACAGGATATAAAAGCCATTTTACTGTTGGTTTCTTGGTGAGGAAAAAGAGATATAGCAGCTAGGTATATCACGAGTTGTTGTGGGTTTAGGAGAAAAGGGAGTTGGGCTTTTAACCGAAGGTTTTTAAGGAATGAAGGAGTCAAGGTCTTTGTGAATATTTTCTAAATTTGAAACAAAGAAACGTGTATGGTTTGCAAAAAGAAAATCTGTCGACATTGGCTATATTGTAGGGATTCTATATACATATATTTTTTTTGACTTTCTACTCTTTAATTTATATAAGTTAACATGTTGGTGATGTCTGGTTCAAGTACTTTTACTTTGATTAAATGAGCGTGATTGCACAACTTCTCTTGTCGCGAAAGTAATTTAAATAACGAGTATGAACAGCATCATGCAAAGACTCAATGAGTGTCGTGAAAAATATACATGGATCTATAATTTAATGAAGTATTACCCGAGTAATTCGAATGTCTTGACTAAGTTTTGGAAATGTATATGTGCGTATAAGCATGGAACCGGGTATAGGGGTTTATACGTAGAAGGTTTTGCTAAATATTTTATGTTAAAAGCATACGTACAAATGCCCAACAAATAAAACAATAAATAGCGGAGTTATTGAAGTCAGAATATGACCTGAAAACGCGATGTGTTATACAAAATTATGACAAAACATACTTCGCATGATTCATACGAACTTAATTCAAACTTTATTCATGTTTAATATTTAAACCTTATTCATAAACATCAAACATCTTTCAAGAAACATAGCAGAATCAATATTGATCAGGATTAAACAACATTCGAGCTCTTTAGGATTTTTTGAGCATAAACAAAAGGGAGAACACATAGCAATTGTGTTACAAGGTATCTAGGAGACAAGATACACAATCTTAGAAACACTACACAATTACCCAACACATTAAACACAGAAAAACATGCATTTTCATACCACTTTTGCACATTTTGCACCTAAGAACACCCTTAATCGAGCCAATGATATCTTAGACGATTAAACACATGTTATAAAGGTATAACGATGCTTATATGACACTTATGAACACAAAACCACAATCATTTGAACCAAAAAACATGTTTTGTACAATTCATCTACACAAAAATCATTCTAACTCACAAATGAGTTAGAAATACACAAAACAGGTTTAGACTAGTCTTAGAGGCACCCTAACGCACAAAACCATAACCTTAATCAAGCTAAATCATACTTTTAATTTTCCATGAACCCTAATTTGATTTTAGGCTTTTTTAAATGATATAGTGCGATATAACCTAATTTCTTTTGCAAGAGTGATGATTAAGAGTTTAGAAGAAGTTAGTATTTTTACCTTGAAGCTTAAAACAGTTTTTTATTTTTTCTTTGAGTTGTGCAAAATATGAAGAGAGATATGTGTTTGTTTTTTAGTTGTGAGAAATTTGAAATGTAAGAAATGTGTTTGTGTGTTAGGAATGTGTAATGTTACCGGTTGAAGTTTCAAGATGGCAAAAATAGCCCCTCTAGTTTGCAATCTCTTCTATTCTTATTTTAAACTTAATCAAAAAAGCCTAGATGATTTATAGAAATGGAAAACTTAAGTCCTTAAAGTTTACTTAGAATCTAAGTCCTATATTTTTCCTTTTTGACCCTTAAAGTTTGAACCAAATAACAACTTAAGACCTTTTGAGTTAAAGTTTCATTAACTCCCCTTTAATTGATGATTCGTTATTGTCAAAACCTTTTCCGTTTATGCTTTAATTGATTTTGAAAGATCCTTTTAAAAGAATTATTAGCACATTTCTCTCCCTCAAATAATGTCTCGTTTTCTATTTAAAGAGCTGTAGACATTGTTTGAGTGAAAAAAAATTCTTTTAAAATCTTTTTCTGATAAGAAACTGAGATGAGAAATTTATTTTTTAGATACAACACCAATAAAAACAAGATTTCTCTTATTTTTCAAAATTAAATGCACTCACACGTACACTAATTTGTTAGAAAGCCCGAGTTCTATAGCAAAGTATACACAATGAATGATATCTAATAACATACAAGGTTAGGGAAAGAGAGGTGGTTTTAGAGAGAGAGTGGTTGGATGAACAATTTAGATAGAGAAAGTAAACATAAAATGGAAATGCATAAATGTGTGAAAAATAAATGAACAGCCAACACCCTCTCTAAGGCATAGAGAGGGTATTTATACAACCCTTTGGCCGGCCATGGTTAGTTTGTGGGCTTTCCATGGGCCTTTTGGCCCTATTAGATTACTAAACATTACACTTGACTAACACGGGCTTTGACTAATACGGGCTTTGACCAACTATTATTAGAAGTGACCGATACTTTTCATATTTCTAACAATCTCCCCCTAAGGGAGGTCACTCCAATTTACAAAGACTTAGACCTAGCATACTATGCTTTAACTTTAGTCTTGAGCTCGTAGTCTTCTTTTTCTTTTTCTTTTTTCTTGTGAATATGGCGTAGTGATCATTGACTTTAGGCTTGAGCTTGTTCCTTTATCATGACTTGTATGTGAATATGTTATCTTGAACACCTTGAGATCATCAACCAAGCATAATCTCATTTCGCCATCTTGTAAATTTTGCCATCTTGTGAACTTGTGACTTTAGGACCTACATGCTCATACCTTTCTTGATTTGATTTCTTGAAAAGCTTTAATAATGCATCTTTCTTAAAGTTCTTTAACTTTAACACTTTGTCGTTTCAAGAAGGACGTACGGTATCAGAGTAGCGGAAGTCTTGAAACATGTACTTGAGCTTTCATGTCGTCTTTATATTTGTTGGTCGGGTATGAGCATGTGGTTATGAATCTATGAGACAGCTGGAATCAGGTACCTTCACCTCCATCTTTAAATATCTTGCATTAAAACAGTTAGCAATAATGCGAGGGGACGAATATGGCTTTGTCATTCGCCCGTGTTTGGTTGGAGTAACCTTCAAATCCGTGAGGATCGACCTGTGATCAGGTAGATTCAATTTTAAGAAGAATCTCCTTGACATGATTTCCAGCTTGCAGTATTGAATCTTTCTAATACATGTGTATTAGATTCATCGTACTCAGCATGTTCTCATTATCGAAATGTCTCAAAGCAGACAACATGATAAGAGTAAACCAGTGAGTTACTGTCTCACCGATTGAATAAAAAAAATCAATTTGAAAATCAATTGACGTGTCACTTGCTAAAGTGGTTTTGTGACACATCAAGAGTGTTAATCATTTCAAAAATTCATCATCAACCGTTAATTCATAACCTGGAACAAGTTTGATTCTTATAGAATCGCACCATCGTTGCTTTCCAGTTGTCACAAGTTTAATTCACTTAGAATCTTCACAAGTCACTTACCGAGAGCTTGTTTGATGTTGGCTCAAGCAGGATTTCCATCATCATTGTGAATAATTAAGTATCACTCTGATGTTCTGGCAAGATCACAAGGATAATGCGTAGGACTCTAATAATATTACTAGTTTTCACAGTGTGTGAGAACCAACTTATAATGGATAAGTATCCTATAGAGATTTATGGATGATCTTTTTTGGCTCTAGACTCAATAGTGCACATTTGATTTAGTGATCGGAGGCTGGAGCTGAGTGCCACCATTTCAATATCAACTGACCCGGAGTGAGAAAGTCGATAGAAATACATGTAATCTCTGTGAGAAATGAAACAAGAGTCTGTTGAGAGACCTTGAGTGGCTAGGGAGGGTTGTACATAGCGTCACTGGGTCTATGACTGTTTTTAATGTCAGACAATAGCTTAGTGTTTCTGACAGTTTATGTGTTGACCCAGTTTCTGCCTAAGTGTATGGAGGGCTTCTTTCTTTACACCCTTTATCCTTACAATTTTTTTTTCATTCTTCAAATCCCTTTCAAATGGCTACTAAGAATTCATAACTAACACCTTGTTGGGGTTTATTCCCAGTGTTAGCTCCACTCTCAGTCGGCATTTTCCTGTTCTCATGTTTCTCCATTTGTATATACCTAAGGCTTCTTACACTAATAGTGGATATCCCTGGAGATCCCTTCGTGTTTTGGGCTGGAATCAGAGGATTGTAATTACTTTGCATAACACCTTATTTTCCGTATATTTAAACGTACATGGTCGTTCTTTTGGGTGTATTCCATCACAATCCATCAAAAAACTTTTGAAAATAAATGCAATCCAAAGTGTTTATATTAATATCAAAAGATTTACACTTAAAAAGTTTTTTTATCATCACCCAAAAACGCTCCCCCTTAACACTGGTGCATCGTTATTGCTAGTACCTGCTTTTTTTTTTTTAAGTGTAGAGTGCATTAGTTCATTTTATAGATCATATTTTCAGTACATGTTAGATTCAGTTTAATCATATTTTCTCCCCTTATTCAAAATATTAATCCCTTGATATTTTGGATATCAATTGATTAAACGTTCGGGGACAAAATATTATAGAAAATCTATTAGGAACATTTTAATGCTCCCCCTCAAATTATGAGGGATATGATATAGTGTTGAGTACGTTATTTTGAAAGATTTTTGAATTTCGTGAAGAATTCTTGAAAATTTCGTACTCGAACACTATATTATCCTAGTTAAAGTCTATACTACTTATATACATATTCACAAGATGTTATGTATGATGTTTGACCTTTTATGATGAGGACATCATATGATAAATCATATGGTCCTTTCCAGCAGCCGAAGGTCTCCCACGTACGGTCTCCTACCAACAAATTTTTCCAGGCTCCTCATGATCCTTTTGTTCCTAAGCTGTTGATCAATAGCCTGAATCATAGCTCCTGCTCTTTCCCTGACTACATTTCTCCAGACTGTCTATGGCAGGTACTCTATCCGGATTCGCTTCAAAATATCATCAAGAGCAGACCGAACATCGTTGAGTGTACCATCACCAAATTTGTAGAGTTTATCAATACGCATCAATCTGTTCTTCTTGTCTTTATTCTGATATATGAAACCTCTAGGATTGGAGTTTACTGTATATGTTGTCTTTTGTTTGAGATCTGATCTATACGTATCCGGCTTTATGAGGTTGAGCTTCTTTTAGTAACTTTCGATACCCAATTGAAGATCTTCCACACGCCTTTTGATGACAATGCTTCTTGTAAACATTCGCAATGAAACACTCAAAGCTAGACATTCCTCAATAGTGAGATTTTTCAGCTTACCTTGAACTAGAAGAAGCAGCATGTCTTCGATGTCTTGAAGGCGAAGTCTCTTGTAATCGTCTTCTTTGAATGTATATAGCTTGTCGTCATCTCTACGAACAGTGATCCGGTCCAAATGCTTGTAATTATGCTATTCGACAATCTTAAGCTTTGTAATAGCAATGATTCTGTGTCTGGAGTAGACATCACGAGCAGATTCCCTGTTTACTGCAAATCCATAGAACTATTGATGTTTTTGCCCTTAGCAAGAGATGCCCCAGAGTGCATGTTTGTCATAGACAATTGACACTTGTCTTTGTTACTGAAGTAGCGTTTGTCTTTGTTACTGAAGTAGCGTACGTTAGGCTTGAGACACCACCACTTAAATACGCAAGGTCGTTGTTGATGAAGTGATTAAAAGGTATTACTCGACGACCTCATGAATTAGGTATCAATGGTAAGGGCTTGCGCAGATCATGTGGATATTGTTGTCCTTCAGGGTTGTTCTAGTCTAGTTGATTAGTATTCGCTTTGTAGACTTCTTCAAGGAAGTATTCTAGTTCCACCAGACTCTTGAACGAGCATTTCATTAACTCGAATGTTGGACCGGCTAATAATTCTGGAGTCAGAGTATCAACTTTGAGCTGATTCAACACAAATGCTGAGAAGTCTAGAAGAGTGTCTATCAGTTCATTAAATGACTCACGGGGATCTTCATTCTGAGCCAAAGTGCTTATCCAAGGTTGAATTTATCCATAAACAGCAAGCAAAGTCTTGTTCCAATCACGGTCGGGAGTTGAAGGTTTGGCTGGTTTTTGAAACCAATCAGGAAGCTGAGTGGTCTCATCAACAGGTTGATTTTCAGTAAATCCTGTATTGAACTCCTGATGTGCGGGTTCTTCCAAATCTTTGATAGTGTGAACTTGCTCCTCTGCTTGAGCAGACTTACTAGTTGACCTTGTTTTAGACTTGAACCCTTCTTTAGACGAGCCGGTTGACTTGGACGTCTTGTCCTTTAGAGCATTAGTAGACTCAGGTTCTTTTCCAGATTTCCTTCTTTTTGACCCCCGGTTTGATCCAGCGGAGGGTTCTTCATCGTCATCTTCATCATCTTGACGTCTTTTAAAAGTGACAGCATCTTCATATGTTGCAAGAATGTCTTTGTCAGTTTCATAAGCGTCAACCAATGCTTTGTAGAGATTCTTCCGTTGAACTGATCTGTCGATTGATTTGTTATTCTCCATTTTGTCTATGAGAATCTTCTTCAGCTCAAGCTCAGATAGGTTAACTGCTACAGCATAGGATGTCTTAGCTTTATTGGATGAACGAATTAGAACTTCAGCTTCAAGCTGTTCATTTACTGACTTCTTAATTCTCGGCAAAATCTTGGAGACTTGCTCCTTAACTTGTACTTTGACTTGCTCCTTGATGATTTTCTTTATATTTTCATCAATTTTATTGATGTAGTCTTCATTTTTAGCATGAGATTCTTCTCTAAGTCTGTCTGACTATAGTTGAACAGCTACTTTTATAGCTTCATTCATCTGGTTGGCAAGGTACTTATCAACAATACCAGGAATTAAAGAAACTGCTTCAGCAAATAGGTTTATTTGCTTAAATTCCGAGAAGTCATTTTCTAAAGATTTTACTCTATCTTCAAACTTGAATAAAGAACCAAAGGTTGGAAGATTTTGTAGGGAGGTACTTGGAACAATTGTTGTTGTAGAAACTGGTGTTTGTTGTATAGGTTGAATGAGAGGAATGGGTGTTGGAGGAAGTGTTGTAACAGAGGAAGGAGGTATTTCATCATGAGTAGTTATAGGAACATCTATCAGAGAAGTTGACTCGATGTTTAGATTAAGTATGGAGTCAATACCTATATCTGGAATAGGGTTGAGCATTTTAGAAATGAAGCCTGATCATACAGAAGAATTCTGCTGTTGAACTTCAGGAGTGACAACGGTTATTATCACATGAGTGTCTTCTATGACTTGAGTATCTTGAACAATAGTTTGTGGAGCATCTGTCATTTCAGTATCTCTTCTTTCCAGATTGATGTTCATGTTACTATACATTTCATTTACTTCGTCCTCTTAATTTGTCTTTTCTTCATCCATCTTTTCTTTCTCAACATTGCCACCTTGAGTCACTTCATCATATGCTTCATCATCAGACCACTCTTCATCTTTATCTTCTTCATCTTGTCTTTCTTCTTCATCATGAGTGGAGAACTTGGGATGAACAAAGTCATCACCATCATTGTATGATTCAGTCTGTTCATTATCATCATCTTGATTGTCATCATCAGGATTGTCATCATCGTCTTTACTCATGCTTACTTCATCATCATCATCCTCGTTACTGGACTTCCAAGAAATCTGCTCATCTTCACAGCCATATGTAGGTACATCAGGAACCCCTGGTGAAACACCATTTCTTTCATTTGCACCTGAACTACTGGCGTAAGAGCTGTGGAATTGTGTCTTGCTTCTTTTGGTGATAAGTTTCATTTGTTTAGCCTTCGACAATGCTATTTCTGATAGAGTCTCCAATCCTTGGGCGGGTAGCTTCTTCTTTCCTGATTTAGCCACCTTAGCTATAGCTTTGAGTCTTTTACCTAAAGAAGCTTTAAGGGCTTGATCAGTCTTCTCCCTAGTGGATGGTCGTACATACTTTGGTTTTGGAATCACCTTTCTAGTAGCAAAATCATAGTAAGTCTTGTACGCATCAGACTCTTTCATTGATTGATTGGTTAGAGTATCAGGAAGTATGGCACCGTATTTTTAAACAACTTAATTTTTAGAAATGCACCTCATTGTGGTGAGAATGGGGTCATCTTTATCCATGTGCCAATCCACATTATTTCTTCTTAGAATTGATTGGTCTTTTGACATGAATTGATTGATAATGACTTTGGTGAATCTTGGATTGTACATGTCTTTGTTCTTCTTTGACACCTTGTTTTTTATTTGAAAAACTAAGTCCTCCAATAGAAGACAGTGAAGAACAATCAAATAACATACAAGGTTAGAGAAAGAGAGGTGGTTTGAGCGAGAGAGTGGTTGGATGAACATTTTAGAGTGAGAAAGTAACATGAAAGGAAACTTGTATTATGTGTGTGAAATAATGAATAACCAACCACCTCTTGTATTATGGATGGGCTAATGGACTTTTTCCTAATCTAACTATGTAAGTTTCCAAATATTACTTAACGATCTAACGATCGTTATCTATGGAGTGACCGACACTTTCCTAGGAATTCTGTATTCCTAACAATCTCCCCCTAAGGGAGGTCACTCCAATTTACAAAAAATTAAGCTCTACATTCTATGAATGTCTTCAATCTTTAGCTCGTAGTCTTGTTATCATGTTCTTTATCTTGTGAATCTTGATTTAGCAATCTTTAGACTTTTAGGCTTTAGCTTGTATCTTGTTCTTGACTTGTATGTGATCTTTTAAGCTTTTTAAGATCATCAACCAAGCATAATCTCTATTCGTCATTTTGTAATCTTTGCCTTCTTGTGATCTTATGACTTATAGACCGACATGCTCATATTGTTCTTGATGTTTGAAAGCGAGTGTAGCCATCTTTCTTGATATTCATTAACTTTAACACTTTGTCACTTTGAGAAAGACATTCGGTATCAGAGTGAAGGAAACTTATTTGAAATTCTTTGACTTTAATACTTCGTCACTTCAAGAAAGATGTACGGTATCAGAGTAACGAAAACTTCTTTGAAATTCTTTGACTTTAATACTTTGTCACTTCAAGAAAGACGTACTATATCAGAGTAGCGGAAGTCTTGAAACATGTACTTGAGCTTTCATGATGTCTTTATATTTGTCGGTCGAGTATGAGCATGCGGCTATGAATCTGTGAGTCAGCTGGAACCAGGTACCTCCATGGCCATATTTATGTAAATTTGCAATAAAACAGTTAGCAATAAAACAGGGGGATGAATATGGCTTTGACATTCGCCCGTGTTTGGTTGGAGTAACATTCGAATACGTGAGGATCGACCTGTGATCAGGTAGATTTAATTTAAGAAGAATATCCTTAACAGGATTTCCAGCTGAAGTACCAAACCTTTCTAACACATATGTATTAGATTCTTCAAACTCAACATGTTCTCATTACCGGAACGTCTCAAAGCAGACATCACGATACCGATTGAAGTAAAAATTGATTTGAAAAATCAATCGACGTGTCACTTGCTAAAGTGGTTTTGTGACACATCAAGAGTGTTAATCATTTCAAAAATTCATCATCAATCGTCAATTCATATACTGGAACAAGTTTGATTCATTTAAGAATCGCACCATCGTTTGTGAGTCCCTAAATGAATAGATCTTTGTAGCCTATGAAGGATGATAGTCAAACTGTAAAAATACAACTGACTATGTAGAAACACTGATTATGAATACTGTATGTTGATGCGGAATCTCAACACAAGTACTAAGAAAAACAATGTGAAAACTAATAATAACTTCTATTAATCTGCTTTGAACAATTACAGATTACTAACTATTTTTTGATATGATCTTTCTATGAGATATCTTGAGAACGTATCTAACTATGCTTAGAGATATCCTTTTATAGACTAAGGATAAACTCTCACAAGCTTACAAATCGCTAACAACTAACACATATCTTTTCCTAGAATATCTCATACAAATCTCATAATCGGTACTAACTATTTTCTAACTAACGGTACTAACTAATCGATCAGTACTTACATTTTGTACTGTCGGTACTAACTATAACTAACGGTACTAACTATTTATACCATCGGTACTAACTTACTAAAACATAAATCCTAACAATCCTCCCTTAAACATGAATGTTGAACTTGTTTGACTTCATGTTTCTTTAACTTCTTTAATGCATAGAGGATGTATCCAAACACTCATATCATTTCTTGATCTTTTAAACTCTATCCTTCTTCAGCAGCAACTTTGTCTTTTCAGCAACATCTTTTCAGCAACAATCCAACTAAGTTGGCTTTGTAGTTTTTGGCAAACTACCAGCCATCAACGGATTTGATGTTCCTTTACCAGTAGCCGTTTGCTCTGGGATAGCTAACTCTTTATTTTAAAAACATGGTGAGTTAATTACCATACAGTTTTTGGTAAACTGTCAACCATCAACGGAATTGATTTGTCTTTACCAAATACCGTTTGCTTTTGGACTAGCCAATGCTTCATTGTAATAACATGGTGCATTGATAAACCATATAGTTTTTAGCAAACTATCAGCTATCAACAGATTTGATTAGTCTTTACCATGAACTGTTTGATCATGGACTAGCCAACTCTTCACCACAGAAGCAAGGTGAGTTGAGAACCTTACAATTTTTGGTAAATTGTCAACCATAAACGGATTTGAGAAGTCTTTACCACAAGCCGTTTGCTTATGGACTAGCCAGTTCTTATGCCTGTTAAGCATGGTGAACTGATGACCATTTGTTGTGTGGTGGTTAGCCAACACTCAATCCCTTCTCAATCCCATCAATCTCACTCTTCTGATTCTAACTCTGCAAGTATCTTCCTGACAAATTTTATCAACTCCAATGCCATAGTATTCTCTTCTTCAGACTCTAACTTCAATTTCAGCATCTGCTTCAGTACTTCCTTTCTCAAAGGATACTTCTTCTCTACCAGCATATGGATGATTAAACCTGTGTCAGTCACTAAAGTATGTATTCCTGAAGAACTATGCAACTTCCAACTTACTATAATCCAATCTAGCTGTGAACTCCAAAACTCATCTTTATCATCTGGGTTGAACAAAACCATCAAATCTCCCCAAAGAACTCTGTCAAAACCTTCAGGCATCTCATCTTGGTATTTTTCCATTACCAGTTGATACACAACATTCAGATCTTCTCTATCAAATATGGACAATACTGTCATCAAAGTACTAAAGTATCTCTTCTGTCCATTACTCCTAATCACCACATTTAGATTAATCTCCTCAAGGTGTTCAGCTTGATTAGTTTGTGGTTTAGCTCCAAGACACTCTGTCTTCCATTCTTTGATAGGATATTTTCTGTCAAGTATCTCATAGTCCACTTCTTTTTCTTCATCCTGAGCTATAGTTAAATACAATCTCAGTTCATCATTCTCTTTGTCACTATCATCTTCAGAAGTGTTTTGAATATATCTTCTTTTCCTTGACTTCATCTTTTTCCTAGTACCAAGTTTTCTTTTTCTAGTACTCTCTTCATCTTTATCTTCCTTCTGAACTTCTTCTTTGCTTTCTTCCTTGATCACTTCACTTTTAGATAAACCAACTCCTTTCTCATTCATCCTCTTGATCAACCTTTCATCTTCAGCAGACCCAATAGAGATGAAATCTTCATCAGACCTCTTAATCTTTTCATACAAGGCTTGTACTTCCTCAAACTTCTTGATTTTCAATTCAGCATGTTTGTAGTTTCCCACATGCTTCAAGTAGGTCATCATTTGATTTCTGAGTTGATTCTTGGTTGGTGGTTTATTCCTTATAGCTTCTGATCTTTGTTGAGCAAGGAATTTTCTTTGAGCAGCAATTGTGTCATGAAGGAACTTTGCTCTTTCTTCTATTGTAAATTGCTCTCTTTCTTGTTCTTGAAGTTTCTCAGCAAGAAGTCTATCTGCCTCAATCCTTGCCTTCATATCATCAAAATCTCTTATAAGCACTTCATTTGCAGCATTTTCTTCAGCAATTCTGTTTCTCTCCTCTTCAGCTTCCCACTCTTCTTGAATTTTCCTAGCCAACTCTTCATCACTTTCAAGCTGCTTAAACTTCTTCTCAGCTTGAGGAATATCATCAGATTCACTTTCAGATTCATCCACCTCTTCAATCTTCTTCTTCCCTTTGTCTTTTGGATCAATTTTTGGAAGAGGCTTTAATGTGAGAAGTGATCTTGTAGAGGTAGGCTTAGGTCTATCAGTTTCTTCAACATCCTTCAACTCTACACCTTTCTCCTTTTCTCTAGAAACTGCTTTGGCTTTACTCATGTTGAGGAGAACCTTAGCTATTGTTTCATCATCTCCAAATATTTTAGAAGTGGGTGTTTGAGTGGATGTTTGAGTGGCTTGAGTAGCCATTTCTTCCTCAGTTGGATCTTCAGTACCTTTTATTTGCCCATCAGTACTTTCAACTTTCTCTTCAGTACCTTCTCTTTGCTCTTCAGTACTTTCATTGTGCTCTTCAGTACCTTCTTTAAGTTCATCATCTCCTTGTCAGTACTAACCTGCCTCCTTGTCAGTACTAAGTAACATCTCAGACTAAGATAGTTCACCTCAATCTCCTTGTCTTCATCCACTATATCCCTTGTCCTCCCTTCATCCTGAGCATTCTCTATTTCTATATGATCAACTGTATCTTCAGGAAGCTCATCAAATAAAGGATCTCTTTGAACTGATGATTCACCTTTAGCAAACTTCCTCCCTTGTTTGGATACAGACTCTTTGTACACCCTTTGTTTCTTTGAGAGGCACTTTCTTGTCAATCTTTGCTTTAATGAGACACTTTTTCATGCCAAGCTCAATGAGTTTGAAGGACAGGTTTTGCTTGCTTCTTGAGCTTTATGATCTGAGCCTTCAAGTGTTGTATTTCCTTAGCTTGATCTGAAACCTATGCACATAAAGAGAGACAAAGATCATAGACACTTTAGAGAGTCATGTCACCTTCATCCCCTGAAAGGGATTTATCACTGGATGAAAACCTCCAATACTCCACCAGAATTCTTTGATAGAAAAATCAGGTGAAAAAAAGTAGTGGGTGAAGGTCTTGCGGAATGAGGGAAGTCTTTTTGCTCAATAGGTACCGTCACTAGTTTAGCAGAGATAGTCTTCTGTTCACATTAGACTTTAACTAGTTGATCAGGAAAAAAAAAAAAAAAAAAAAGAGGAAAAAAAGAGGGTGTAGGTTATGCTTCAGATGGTCTTTCTGAAGGAGTACCCTTATCCTGAGTTGGTTGTACCAACATAGTAGCAAACAAAGGGGTGACTTTCCTTGAGAAATGTTTGCCCTTCTTAAACATGAAAGAAAAAACTTTACTAGTTAAAGTATTTACAGGAAAATGATCTAAAGGTACAGACACATTAGCTAGTTGTTTATCTAAAAAGATAGAAATAAAACATGGATACATTACAAACTTCTTCTTAGCATCTAAATGTCCAAGCATACCATCAAAAATTAATTTAGAAAAGTTGTACTTTTGATTAGATGTTAAACAAATGACAGTAGTGGCAATGTTGGTAGGAATTTGATCCCAAGAAGTGCTTTTGGAACTAAGATAATGATTTATTGTATGAAATAAAAACCTCCATTAGGATGAAAACAAAGCTTTTATAAATGTTAACATTGTTAAATCCCCCTCATACCCCATAAGCTGTATAGCATCAAATATAGCCTGATTAATAATGATTCTATCCCATCCAGCATCTATCAAAAAGAAGATCACTTCTTATTAATGCCTCAGAGATAGACACAGACTTGCCAGCTACTTTGGTAGTAATGTGCCTTACATTGTTGATTATTTTAGACTTAGCAGACGTCCAAAACTGTTCAACAAATGTGGTAGAAACAATAGGACATACAGTGAGAGCATGATAAATGGAACTACGCTTAAGAAAATCTAAGAACTCAGAAACTCTGCAATCCCTTCAGACTTTTCTAGATACGCGGACCATGTTTGTTCAGTTTTATTTTCCCCTTTAACAGTTGATATAACCTAAACTACCCACCAAAAGCAACAGGGCCCCCATAAAAAATCGTGAAATACAGCAAGTGAATGCATTTATCACATGTCATTATGCCAGGAACATCCACTCAACAACAATCCTTATTCTTTCGAGCACTATGTGGATAATCCACTGAGTCTGAGTCTGAGCTGTTGCAAGCCATCAAAGCATAATCTTCATCTTCTGAATGAGTTATCCAATCCACACCTTCTCCATCAATTGTCACCAGTACTTTACAATCTTCCTTCTATCTATTTTTGCAACCCATCCTGTTTCCCCAAAATTCGCATCATCCCTCCTCCTGTTATCTTAAGTTCCTTTGATTCTACACACACTAGCAAATATGCCCATCATGTGGCAATTGTTGCATTAACTGGTTTTATCAAAACCAACTGGTTCTTTTGCATCAAATTGTAGTTTTCTTCTAGTCTTCTTGTAAAACTTTTTCATTCTCATTGAGATCATGGCCACCTGCCACTTTAAGTCCATTTTCCTTCAAGGTCATATTCATCAATCTGTTCCAAGTACTCATGATCCAGTTGAGGGCAGCTTGATTGATTAGCAAGAAGTGAGTATGATGAAGTTTGTTCATACTTTGAGTTTTGACCAGAAAGATTGGGAACACAATAAGCGGTACTAACTTCATTAGTACTGCTAGTGTTCTCAGAGACAAAAGCTACATTTTGTGAGCTAGAAGATGATGCAGTAGAGCCTTTTATATCACTCTTAAAGAATCTAGATTATTGTACATCTGTTTTCCTAAAGAATCTTGTACAATCCATCAAGTACAAGTTACAAACAAGTCATGCACTTCATTTACAATCCATATTCATTCTCATTTCATGAAATTACAAGAAACCAAACTCGGAAACCCTAAACCGAGCTAGTTTTTAAATCGTGACCCGTTTATTGGTTTTTATTCGTTTTAAACCTAAACCAATACTCAAATAAGTTGTAGATACATAATTTACAACTTTACAAAACATATTCCATCATTATATCACAAATGTACAAGAATTAAACCATAAAAAACCCTAGTTCGAACCCTAACTTGCGACCCATTTAACTGATTTCACTCATTTTAAACACGAGCTACTAATTGAAGTGTGTTATAAACTCTTAATACAAGTCTTACATTCCCTAATCTATCATTACTCTTACAGTCCCTAATCTATCATTTCTAACCAAATGTACTCGAAATATTAGCAAGAAAACCCTAAACCCGTACCATTCGAACCTGCGACACTTATTCTTTCTTTTTGACCCATTTTGAAGGTTAATTTGCATCCAAGCACGTTGATGACCAAGCTACTTTCCTCCCTAAGAAGCTTACCATGCTACTTAATCCATTTCTTGGCTAGAAAAGAAGCCACATCTCCCCTTGTTCCTCAAATCTTATCGCGGAACCACAAGGATCAAGCAACACCTTCTAGCTAGTTTTAGGTTTTCATATTCACATCATAGCTTCTCCACATCAACCTCTAGCTAATCCATATGTCATAGCTTGAGCACAAAGTCACCTTGGCCTCCAAGGGTTGAGTTCGACTATAAAAATGGGACACCACCCTTCATTTCAACTCATCCCCCACATCTTCTCTCTATAACCCACAATACCAGCAAATCTCTGCTCAAGAAGTTCCTAAGAGTTCCCAAGAATAATAATCAAGAAAAAGATTGAAGCCTTGAAGCCCTGAAGCTCGAAATCTAGGCGTACGAAAGCAAGTAACCCATTTCGACCCATTTTTGAATCATCAAGCTCAAACCCAGGTTCTTTATGATTTATTTCTGCTCCTATACTCATATAATGTTATAATGAATGTGCATGAACCCTTGTTATAGAATCTAACCTAAAAACCTATGCCTTTTTCTTGTTTTGATCCAAAACCGTACCCCTAAACCCTAAATTCTTGTTTTTCTTTAATCTAAAGGTTATAATGGTTAAATATTGTTATAATCTATCATAAATAAGTTAAACTAATCTTATTTTAAAATCTTGAAAGAATTTGGATTAAAAACCTACGCGTTTTCGTTTAAAAACCCTAATTCGACCCGTTTTGATTTTTGGCTTAACGAATCATGATTTTAATCTTTCGTTACGTTAAAACTACTCGTTTTAGCTTATACTAATAAGCTATAACCTGCAAATATCATTTGAAGTCTTAAAATAAGCTTCCATGGTGTTTTAGACTTGTTTTGCAAAAGTATTCCATGCAAGGGGTATATATCGTAACTTTCTGAAACTTATAACTAAAAGGACTGAAAATGTCATTTTATCAAAGTTATAACTATAGGGGTCTATTATGTCACTTTCCAAAGTACAAGGTTTACTTTGTACATCCTTTTAACTAGAAGGACCAAACTTGTAAAAGTGAAAACTCCAAGGGTATATTTTGCCATTTTTCATTCTTAAGGGTCTAAAATGTAACATTTTGAAAAAGAGTAAAAATGTGTTCAAAACCTTATAATACATAACTTTAATTAACGCTTGACGTGTTTATCATTTCCAGTTATTGAGCAAAACACGTAAAACCAATTATGTTATAACTATTATATAATTCATCATCGATATGCTTTTAAAAATCTTGTCCCGGATCTATATCGTATCACAATACTAGGGAGCTTCATATTAAGGGGTTTCATCTTGGTATTACGTTCTGACTGAGTTGCTGAGTTTATGATTTAAAGTGCCCTGACTTCTCAAGCGTTTACTGAATGACTTTTGAAATATGATGGCCCGAACGGTGATACAATACTACAAAATAATTCAATCAAAGATATACATTATACTTTATAATGTAAAACATATTTAATCAAACTAAGACTCGACATATTATCCCAGGTTACGTGACGAAGCTGCTTTCTTTCAATCGATATTCTGAACTTTCCCGCCCGAGTAGATAACATCGTACCACCATACAGACGTCCTTCACTTGATATACTTTTGCCATCAATCAGATTTCCTTATTCTGATAAGGTGAAGTTCATAGCCTCGCTTTTACTTATTTACATGCTTTATAAACCCGCGAGGGGGATACATGCTCAATTGTTTTTAATATACACAAGTACTTAAAACTGATATTGTGAAGTTCATAACCTCGCCTTTACTTATTTACATGTTTTATAAACCCGCGAGGGGGATACATGCTTGTTACAAACTCTTTTACATACTCGTTTATCTTATAACAATGTGATTACTTTTCAAAGACTTAATGAGTTTATAACCTCACATTTCAATCTTTTGAATGCTTTATAAACCCGTGATACCTGCTATAAACCATGAATACAAGTGTTTTCTAACTGTATGCTATCCAGATATATTATTGCCTAAGTAGCTTCCAGTGCCATTTTTTCCATATCATGAACCATTAATTGCTTACGAGTGAGCGCGAATATTGTGAATAGATCTATTGGGGGTGACGACTCCCGTTTGTATACCCATTCATAGGGTAGCCAAACGCACTATATTTGACCTAATGGGTAACCTTGGCAAGTTACCTTTTCCACGGGGACATTTGTTCCTCAACCAATGTCACTACGGTGATTTTCCCTGTTAACGTATTGGTGTCATGAGCTTAGGTGCAATAATAATGTTACCATTTTTCCATGATAATTGTATTCGTTGCAATTATTACCATTATGATGACTTGCATTCAACTATTCTCCATAATAATGTTGTTCTCCATGATAATGTTGTTTTCCATAATAATAATTTTCCATAAATAAATTTGCTCGTGCAATTATTTCACTATTAATTTCTATTCAAAATGTATTTACCATAAACCTATGAATTTCACTCAACCTTTGTGTTGATCCTTTTTAGCATGTTTATCTTAGGTAATTGAGCAACTTATGGCATGGAGTGGCATGGACTTGAAGATGGCTAAAACTTGTTATCATTCACATTTTATGTTTCTAGATTTTGGGACATGCCTTTGTAAAACTCTGATTTTAAATGAATGATAACGTATCTTTTAAAAACATCTCTTTTGATTCGTTTTATATGATTGTGACTGTTGTACTATGAAGTAATACCCCAGATTAGCTTTCGCTGCTATATATCTAAAATGGGGGTGTTACAGGTTCCTTGGTGGTCCATGCTTGGTACTATATTATTTTGTCATGGCTCATAACACACACATTTCATGTTTGAAAACTCACACATACTTCTTCCTTGTATTTTGGCTCATTTGATTCTCACACATACACAAACTCTTAAAATTTTGCAACTTTGATCAAGAACTTGAAGATTTAGGAGTATTTGGTTGATTCTAGTAGTCGAGTTATCATTTAAACAACGTTTGGGTTGTCCGGTTTTGTGTTGATCTTGTTTTCAAAACCCATTCTTGTAAGTTCTCAAAAACTTAATATAACTTGTACTTTTAGGTGTGTATTAATGCATAGATGAATGGTACGGTGTGTTTTCTATAAATAGTAGGATTAAATTTTTGAAAGTAAATAAAGGGGTGTTTGTTTCGATTCGAACACGAAATAAAAGGAACAAGGGTTTATCATTTTTATGTCATGGTTGTGATGGTTGAAAAACATTTATATGCTAAGTAGCTTATTTATTTTCTAGCTTAAAGGATAAGTTTATTCGGCTTATTTGAATACTTATTAAATTTTAGTTGATAAAGGATATAAGGAAACATGGTTTTGTTTATTTACTTATGGTTTGGCAACTTATCTTGATATCTAAATGAAATATGTAGCTTATTAGCTTATTAAAGAGCTTGGTAAACTTATTTTGAGCTTATATGGCTTGCGGCCCAATAAGCCATGGCTTATTGTGGACCTTATTATGGTTCGGCTTATTTTTGTGGCTTTTGGTTATAGCTTATTATAATATTTAAGGCCTAACGTAGCTTGACGATTTGAAAATAAGCTACGAATAACTTATTTTGGGGTTAATGGACCACGACCCAATAAGGCAAACCAAACTATTAGGAATCGAGAAAAGTCTTGGTCACACTTAAAATACATAGCTCGTTAGTCATATTTACTTTTTGAAACCTTAAATAGGTAGAAAGGCCAAGGCCTATGGAAAGCCCATGTGAGAGCCATGGCCGGCCACTTAATAGGTATAAGTACCCTCTCCATAGCTTGGAGAGGGTGTTGGTTATTCACATTCTCATTTCATTCAAGCTAATATTCTCTCTTCCTTTCTCTCTCTAAAAGTGTTCATCCGTCTACTTTCTCTCCCTAGTTCTTTGTCATTTGATTGAGAGTTTAGATATTACATGTATTCTACAATTGGTATCAAGATCCATGGGGTGATATAGTTTGGTTTTGTGTGCGCTTTTTCTTTCTTGTTTAGGCATGCGTGTGGTTCGAACTCAAACAAAGGATTTTCATCTTTTGTGGGTTTAAAAACAATAAAGCTCTCAACTTTATTCTTTGTTTATCTTAGTATAGGTTAGTTGTACAAGAAAATCTTTGGAAAATATCAAAAACTTGATATTTTTGGGTCTTTTTGGTTAGAATAGGTTTTTTGTACCAAGAATCTTAATTTCAATTTTTTTTGTGTTAAAAACCATAAAGTTTGTAGTTTTAAGGTTCTACTAGTCTTAGAATAGCAAGAAGTACAAGAAAATTCAAACAAAATCGTCAAAAATTGTGTTTTTAAGTGATTTGAAAATTTTGAGTTTTCAGCGATTTATACGTCTAGGAAGATTCGGCGATTTATACGTCATTGATATACGGCGATTTATACGTCTCCTGTTTTGGCAATTTATACGTCTATTTGGTACGGCAGTTTATACGTAGAGTGTTGCAGCGATTTATATGTATTAATTTCGGCGATTTATACGTCTCCTGTTTCGACGATTTATACGTCTATTTGGTAAGGCGATTTATACGTAGAGTGTTGCGGCGATATATACATATTAATTATAGTGATTTATACGTCTCAGATTTCGGCGATTTATACGTCTCATAATTCGGCGATTTATACGTATTCCTTGGTCAGGCGATTTATATGTAAGCTTGGTTCAGGTGATATTCTAGGCGATTTATACCTATTTCACACTTGGGTGATTTATACCATTTTTCCTAGGAGATTTATACGTTTCTTTAAAGGAGTGTTATACGGTTATTCTGTGATTTGTAAAATCCCATGAAGTATTCAATTATTTTCTCGGTTTAATCAGGAATTGTAAAATCCCGTATAATCTTAAGACTCATTCACTTAAAACAAACAACAAAAAGTTATCTTTTCTCATTTATCAATCAAATCAAAATGACAACATTAGCAGAGTTTATGATCATTGCTAGTGCCGACGACCGTCCTCCAATGTTGGAAAAATCTTTGTATGACTCGTGGAAGAGTCGTATGGAGCTATACATAGAGAATCGGGAGAACGGGAGAATGATTCTTAACTCACTTAAAAATGGTCCACTTGTTTGGCCTACTATTGTTGAAGAGGATGGCACTACTAGGACAAAGAAGTATGAAGAACTTTTAGTTGCAGAGAAACTCCAAGCTGATTGTGATCTTAAAGCTACAAACATTGTTCTTCAAGGTCTTCAACCGGATGTGTATGCCATTGTAAAGCATCATAAATTTGCCAAAGAGATATGGGACAGAGTTAAGCTTCTTATTCAAGGCACGAAATTGTCATTACAAGAAAAGGAATGTAAATTGTATGACGAGTTTGATAAGTTTTCATTTGTGAAGGGTGAAACATTGTATCAGTACTACTGGAGATTTGCTCAACTAATCAATAAAATGAATGTTATCAATATGTCAATCAGACTAGTCCAAGTGAATAAAAAGTTTTTGAACAATCTACCACCAACATGGAGCAAGTTTGTGACGGATGTGAAGTTGGCTAGAGATTTGCATACTATAAACTATGATCAATTGTACTCATATCTCGAACAACATGAGGCACATGTATATGAAACTCGCTTGATGCGTGAACAATACCAAGATCCTCTTGCATTTGTTGCTAACTACATCAATTACCGTCTCAACTTAACAACTATCACTCTCAATACAATTCCATACAATTTCCTCAACAAACAAATACCATGATTCCAGAAGTTCACTCTCTTCAATCATACTCACCAATGTATCCACCAACTCATCTATCACAACCAAAAATTAGTCATTCATCTGTTCCACCATCACAACAATATCAATCTCATATGGATCATCAAACCTCATTTGTTCCACCAATTGCTTACAACTCACCTTAATCTTCAACACAACCAATGACCGAGTTCCCTTAAATGGACTCAGGTCTTGCTGTTCCTGTGTTTAATCAAGGAGATGATCCAATTGCCTATCTCAATAAGGCAATGGCTTTCCTAACAGTTGTAGCTTCTTTAAGGTTCCATTCAACCAACAATCAACTTATAACTTCCTCTAATATGAGAAACCATGCCACCATTCAAGACGGCAAGGTTATTGTGCAACAAGTTCAAGGAAGGCAAGGACAAAGTTATGTTGGTACTAACTATAAGGGTAATGCTACTAGTTTTAGGGGAAATAATGCAGGAGGGCAGACAAGGGTAGTTAAATGTTATAATTGTCAAGGTGAAGGTCACATGGCTAGGCAATGCACTCAGGCAAAGAGGCCTATGAACGCTGCATGGTTTAAGGAAAAGGCAATGCTGGCTGAAGTACAGGAATCCGGTTAAATTTTAGTGAAGAGCAACTAGCATTTCTTACAGATCTATGCATTCCAGACAGTCAAGTTGCTCAAACAACCAATCCAAACATTGCTTCTTTCTAGACTGAGGATCTTGATGCTTATGATTTTGACTGTGATGATGTCCCTAATGCAAAGGTGGTTCTGATGGCTAATCTTTCCAACTATGGTTTAGACGTTATATCATAGGTACCTCATTTTGAACCCTATCATACTGATATGGATAATCAAAGTGTGCATGCAATGCAAGGTTTTGAACAAACACCAGTTCTTGATTTTACAGATAATAAGATATAACAATATCATTCCGTACTCTCAATATTTGTAAGAAACGCAACAGGCAGTTGTTCAAGATACTAATTTGTATGCACAACAAGATTCAATGATTTTATCTGTGATTGAACAAATGCCAGAACAAATGATTAATCATATAAATAATTAGGAAAAGGCTAATCAAGAAAAGAATAATGAATCCTTAACCGCTGAGCTTGAGAGATATAAAGAACGAGTCAAAACTTTTGAACAACGTCTTAATATTGATTTAAGCACAAGTGAAAAAATGATTGATTCTCAAATAGATGATATGATTAAGGAAAAGCTTGCACTTAAGCAGTAAATTGACTCACTTAAACAAAATCTTTCTAATAAAATCAAAGAAATAGAATCTTTATTGCAAACATATACTGTTTTCAAAAATGAATCCAAAGAAAAGGAAAGTAAATATATGGATAAAGAAATTGATTTAGAAAAGAAGATAGAGGAACTAGATAGTATTGTTTACAAAGTGGGTCAATCTACTCAAACAGTGCACATGTTCAGAAAGCCACAAGTTTTTTATGATGACAATCACAAACAAGCTCTTGGTTATCAAAATCCGTTTTATCTCAAGAAAGATCAGCGGATTAAGCCAACCTTGTATGATGGTAGTGTTATATCTAGTCAACATGCTGCTAGTCTTGTGATTAATGATGAAGAGACATTGATTTTGGAAGAAGTAATTCGATCCAAAATGCTTGCAAAACAAAACGACCCAATGTCAAAAGAAAAGAAACTTAATACTACTTCAATTAATTATGTTGAGTTAAATCAATTATCTGAATATTTTGGTAAACGTTTTGTTCCACAACAAGAATTGTCTGATGAACAAACTTTCTGGTTACAAACTTCACACCCTAATACTGACCAATCTGCTTTGCCACCTGTCAAAATTAAGGCTCCTAAGGAACTTCCTAAGGTAAGCCTGGTTAATACAAGCCTTAAAAAGCTTAGATACAATCTTGGCCAATTTGACACTGTGGTGAAAAGCAAACTACACCTGATGCTATAATAGAAGGGGAATGGGGGTTTAAACACACTAAAGCTGTTTTTCTAAAAGAAATTATTCCATTTTTAAAGACCTTAACAGACATATTCAATGTTTTTGATAAAGATATTTTAAATGAGGTAACAGAAGTACAAACAGTTTTTAACCAAATGGAAGCTGTTGTTCAACAGCGTGTTTTGTAGACAAACAGTGTTTTGAAATTCATAAGAAAGAACTTTTTCTTGAAAATGATCGAATCTTACACCAAATCATGTCTCAAGATGTTATGATATTTGTGATGAATTCTACTGCTGTTTTTAATGATGTGAATTTGGAAATGCAAAGTAGTGAATTCTGTGTGAAGTGTTTGGATCTTGATGTTGAGCTTTTGAACAAAAAAAATGTGTATAATGATCTTTCGAAAAGTTACTCACAACTTAAAAAACATTGCATCTCTCTTGAGTTAACAATGCAACTCAATCAAGAAGTTTTTCAAAAGGATTCATCCAGTGATAATTAAAATGCTCTCGAAATTCTAGAATATTTTGAAAATAAAGATTTGAAAGCTCAGCTACAAGCTAAAGACACTACAATTTGTATGTTGAAGGAACATATCAAATCTATAAGAGAAAATGACAAAGAAGAGAAATTCAAACATGATATGGATGAAATTAAGACCATAAACATTGAATTAGAGCATAGTGTGGCCAAATTACTTTCTGAAAACAAGCGTTTGCATAAAGAAAATTAAGCATTTGAAAAAGATTTACAAAGATCAATTTGATTCGATTAAAAAAACACGTGCTCTTTCTAAAGAACAATTTGACTCTTTGATTGCTCAATTGAACTCTAAGTCTATGGAAAATACAGATTTAAAAGGTCAAATTCAAGAAAATGTTTTTGTGACAACAACATTACAAAATGAATTAAGGAGATTAAAAGGTAAACTTGTTCTTGATAATGCCAACACAATAACTAATGCCACCACTATTGCACTAGGAATGTTCAAACTAGATATAGAACCTCTTTCTCAAAGACTTAAGAACAATAGGGATGCCCATGAGGATTATCTAAAAAAGACTATAGAAAATACTGACACCATATGTGGACTTGTACAACACGCTAGAAAACAAAATCCTAGTGAACCACTCTTAGACTCTGCTTGCAAGTTTACAAAACACCTTCAGGAATTGTTAGTTTATGTTTCTGATGAGGTGTCATTTTATTTACTATTTCGGGGTCATTTAACCCCCTAAATCATGCAAATATGCCCAGATTACATGCTTAATCATTTGTTTTCATGTTTTTAGCACTTGGAGGGCTTTTGGAGGAAATACACGTGACTTGGGCTCATTTGGAGAAGAAACGGACAAGATTACGGACCTACACCAAATCTCATGAAGAATTATGCAAACAGTGGTTGGAGACGACATCGCAATCATAAAGCGACGCCGCCATGATCTATATAGTGACAGAATCAGAGATCAGGTGACGGCGTCAAAACGTGGCCAACCTAAAGAAACCCTTGGAGATTTTGTGTCACGAGATTGAGAAGATCATTTCACTTGCGAGCGAAGTACTAGATATTGTTTTGGTGATAACTCCTTCATACAAACTCGGATTTTGACGATTCAACATCTCACGCAATCGCAGCAAGAAAATCTACAACTATACAAAAAATGACATTGCGACGGCATCGAGGTTTCTGGTAACGGTGGGATTGCCGACCTAGGGCTTTCCTATAAATATAGCCTCATAAATTCGTTTTTATCAAGCCCCAAGCCCTAAGTCCGATTATAGGGTTTGGGTAGGTGTTTTTCCAGCAACTTAAAAGGTTTAATCTAGCAACATATGCAGACTTAATTCATTCCATAATCACTTGGTAATGGTTTTGATATCATATCTATCTTAATTCATGTCTTGAATTCCTTTTGTTGATTATGATTTCTATTGTTTGAGTATGCTTGGCTAATTCATCTAGTATTTATTTGGGTATGCATGAACCTTGTCATTAGTTGATTATACCGTGTTGTTTGTGACAATTCAATGAGTATAATTGATTATAGTTTTATATTCTTGAGTATTCCAATTGCTTCTTGTTGATGATGTGGCACATTAGGTTAAGAAAATCAGCTTTGTCTGTATAGCTTGTCGATAAGATCTAGGAAAACGCGAGTGCATATAAAGATACATCGGTAACATCTCATACTACCTTACCTACCCCCCCATATATGGTTGATCATTTAAGATATTTTACCCAAGAATTTAATATACCATATGGGCCTTGTAATAGTCTTCATACTACCTACTTGTGCGTTGCCTTTATGAAATATTAACTTACATAGATCATCCCAAGTGTGATAAAGCAATAGGTAGAATTGAATAGCTAGCAAGGAGTAGTGCATCCCAAGTGAATACGCTTCATTGTATAATTGTTCTTGCCATTAGATTAGAATTAGTAGTTAATTAGATTAAAACAAACCAACCTTCAAACTTGAGATTTACTTTTTTTCCTAAAATATAAAAACACAAAAATAATCTTCCTCAATCCATAGACTTAGTGACATTTCGCTCACGACCCTTAGGGCTATTCCTTATAGAACGATAACACCCTCTCGTCTTACCTATACACAGACTAAAATCGATTAGTAACGTGTAGGGAGTTGTAAAACTTCTTGTAGAAGTCCCTTACAACAACCGCATCAAGTTTTTGGCGCCGCTGTCGGGGAATACCGTAGGTTTAGGATTTAATCTAGCTAAGGCCTACTCATAAGATTCCTATCAAGTGAGATTTAATTTCTTGTCAAGTAGCTTTATTTTAGTCTATCTCTTCTTTGTTTCTTTTTTTCATAACCAAACTCACTCTTTCGTTGACCATCATGGGAGACGAAAATTCAATCTAACCTCGTACCTTATGAGATTACTCCCGATCTAGCCACGAGGGCTACCAAAACGCCATTGAGCTTCCTGAAGGAGCCAAGGTGTCCCCCCTACGATCAGACATCATCTCATTGGTGCAAAACGGATGTGCATTCTACGGACTTATTCGAAGACCCAATCTAACATCTTAAGGACTTTCTTAGGATTGTAGATTCCATTGACCTTAATGGTGCTACAAGAAATACCACTCGTATATTTCTATTATGCTTTTCTCTTCATGACCAAGCCATCAATTAGCTTGATCGCCTGCCCGCGGGATCCATCTCAACTTGGGATGATCTCACCACTCGTTTCCTCGCACAATTTTTCCCACCAGGAAGAACTGTTAAACTTCGAAAAGATATCTTGATGTTCCAACAACATCAAGATGAATCTCTCTACGATGTGTGGACTCGTTTCAAGGACTTACTTCGAAAAGTCCCTCATCATGGTCTTGATCTATGGCTTTAAGTTCAAATCTTTTATGATCATGTCGACTATAGCACCCAGATGGCCATTAACTTTGCAGCAGGTGAGAGACTTAGAAAATTAAGGCCGGAAGAAGCATGGAAAACCATCGAGAATTTAACCCAATACGAAGAAGAAGAGTGGAACGAACGAGAAAGTCTCGACTACATAGATGCCAATTTGGAACAGGAGTTAGAAAGTATGGAGTGTCGAGTAGAATCTTTAACGAGGAATGAAGTGCTATTAGAGTATGAGGTAGGATTCACGTTTCCCAAAAGGCCTTATCATGAGGCATTAAAGGGACGAATACTGAGTTTAATTGATCAACAAGAGGATCAAGTTAGGCAATTGGAGGAAGATATGAGAAAAACAAAAGACACATTTATGTGTTTTCCAGATAGTTTAATAGCAACCATGAAGGTCAAAATAGAAGCACAACGAGCTCATTCCATAAAAATAGAAAAGATCACTAGATTTCCTACTCACACCCCTACCGTAACCCCTGAAACACTCAAGCCTACTATGGTGCATAGGGTCTCACTGATATCTAATATTGAACCCACTAACTATAGAACCCCTTACCAATACCTAAATTCCAACCTTAAAATGCCATTACTTCATTCATTTGAGGAAAATAAGCTTGAGTACGAAGATGAAGATGCAGTCGAGATAAAGATGATGGGAATCAGAAAGGATAAAGAATCGTTGGAGCATAATCTTTATGAGAATGACATAACCCCAATTATTTGTCATAATTTTTCTCTAACTTTAAATCTACCTATCAAACCAAAGGATCCGGGTAGTTTTTGGATGAAGGTAGTAGAACCCTTGACCATTTATACACCACCTCCACCCCACGTGGCATACTTCTATCGAAATGGTGTGTATCACTACTATCACCCATACTTAACCTCAAGTGTAGGGGAGACCCATCTTTTGTGCATTAAATAAGCGTAGAGTCAGACTCGTGACTCGAACAAAAACAAGCGCTTATTGAGAGGAAACCCAATCCTTTATTTTTTGCATTCTAGGTATGTCTTGTGTGTTTACTTTAAGTCATATGATTGTGTTAATCAATTTTGGGGTTTTTGTAGTAAAATTTGAAGAAAATAACTAATGGGAACTTGTGTACAGGGATTTTTGAAGAAAAGAAAAAAATTCTTCTTTACAGACCCTAGAGACGGCGTCAGGATTAATCCTGATGGCGTCGCCAGGCCTGCTACAGGAAAATTCCATTTTTAATTAATTTTTGAGAAATTAATCTTGTATAATTTTCGGAGTTTGTAATTTTCATAAAACCTACAAGAAACCACAATTACATTAACACATTCATCCTATCTTTATTTCTTTCATAGAGTCTAAACGTAGTTAATGAGTTTGTATTTATCATTCACCCGTAGATTTTATGCTTGGTGTAGTTGTCTTTGTCTTTGATTATAGGTTATATTTGACAAGAAGAAGCTTGGAAGTTCTTAGGAAGTTTCATTAGACGACTCTTGGAGGACGATTTAACCAGTTCTTGCATGTTTCTTCTCCATTATTGAGCAAACCAGGGGAGTACTAGTTTCTTTTCCCTTTATTAGTTTATACATGTACTTTTATAGAATACTGGGGACAATGTTCAACTTAAGTGTAAGGGGGAAATAAGCCTTAGAAACTATTCCTTTATTTTTCATTTGCTTTGTTCCTTAAAATGTTGGGTAATATATCAAAACATAGCATAAAAAGGTAATTTTGACCAAAATTTAAAATTTCTTTATGACACATACCAACAAAAACCAAGTATTAATAGCGTCTCATGGATAGGAATGTATATGACTAGCACAAAAACCCTTAGAATTTCACCCCAAAAATGTGAGGTTCCCCTTTAGATCTTTAGGAATTTAGGTATCCATTTTTTATACCCATGATAGTTTATACCTTTAGCTTGTTCGAGTTAAAGAGTGAGCAATCATGTGTGTCTATTTCATCATGACGGATGTGTATATGTGGTTTTGTCGCCTTTTCTGGAGAAAGATATCAATATCAAATTATAAGAGTTTACCGATAGTATATTAATTTCTAGAACTTGTTTTTGTGATGCATCCCGAGACCGCATAGTAAGTATTAGGATTTGCTAGATAAGAGGTACTAGGATTAACCCATGTTTTAAACTGTAATTTTTATGATGGTCACATCGATCATATAACTATCCCACACCCTTGCCATGCACTCACTTTTAGTGTAGGATACCATTAGTAAAACCCTTCAAGCCTATCATTTTTCATGATTCTCGTAATTTTCTGGTTAAACCAGACTATTAATGAAGAGCATTGTCACCCTTGAACTAATTGTTTCACCCAAATCGCCTTATCCTACCTTGTATGTACTCACTTTTAGTACATTATTGTTTTTACCCATGTTAATTATTGAGTACACGGTTGCTAAGTCCTTATCCTTGTAAATACAGTTTTGGGATGATTGGGATTCATGATAGTATTCATCTTATGAAGAATTAGGGAAGAAGTAATTTGTTACCCCAATAAAGCTCAATAAGCTTCATGTTATTTTGATCCACCTTAAATCGGGTCATTAGTTAGATTGTAAATAATCGAGTATGTAAAAGTTCAAGTGTAGGGGTGTATCTAGAAAACCCTCGTGATGTATTATATGTTTAGGCAATGGCAGGGTAAAAGTGTATGGAAAAAAATGTGTATAAAAAAGTGTATATATAAAAAAAGAGTGAAAAAAATGTACGGGCTACCATTTGCTTATGTTTATGTTTATATTAGAATCAAGAAAAGAAAAATAAAGAGAATGGTGTAGAGTTTTATAGAGTTTGTATATTTTGTCTGAGTCTTGGCTTAACAACCAAACCAGTGTGTATTGAGGTAAATAATTAGCTAACCCTTCCACTCTAAATTCACCCATAGTCACCGCCCAAATGTATCCCATCCGTTTCTGTTTTCATTATATGTTATCTTACACCTACACCCCACAACCCTTTAAAAGACCTCTCGGATAGTAATGAGTAATGCTTGCGCCTAGCGATGTAGGTTTGATCCTTTTCCAAGCTTATGGTAATTTATATGCTATGACAGGTAATGAGTGTTGATTTTCCATTTCCCCATTATGTTATTAATTATTATACACCCGAGAGAAAGAGAGAATCTCAAACACTTATGTGAGGTGCTAGTATATACTTTCCGTGCTTTTAATTACAAGGTATAAGAGGTTGTGTTGTAAAATACTTTTAAATAGTAGGTTAAATGACCCTCATATTGCTATTGTCTAGGTAGAAAAGCCCATTTGCTTGAGGATAAGCAAATCCTAAGTGTAGGGGTATTTGATGAGGTGTCATTTTATGCACTATTTCAGGGTCATTTAACTCTCTAAATCATGCAAATGTGCCCAGATTACATGCTTAATCATTTGTTTTTAGGTTTTTAGCACTTGGATGGCTTTTGAAGGAAATACACGTGACTTGAGCTCATTTGGAGAAGAAACAAACAAGATTATGGACCTACACCAAATCTCATGAAGAATTATGCAAACAGTGGTTGGAAGCGGCGTCACAATCGTAAAGCGACACCATCGTGATCTATATAGTGACAGCGTCAAAGATCTGGTGACGGCGTCAAAACGTGACCGACATAAAGAAACTCTTGGAGATTTTGTGTCACGAGATTGAGAAGATCATTTTACTTGCGAGCGAAGTACCAAATATTGTTTTGGTCATAACTCCTTCATACGAACTCGGATTTTGACGATACAACAGCTCACACGATCGCAGCGAGAAAATCTACAACTACGTGAAAAATGATGCTGCGACGGAGTTGGGGTTTTTGGCGACGGCGTCGGGATTTCCGACCTAGGGTTTTCCAATAAATATAGCCTCATAACTTCGTTTTTATCAAGCCCCCAACCCTAAGTCCGATTATAGGGTTTGGGTAGGTGTTTTTCCAGCAACTTAGAAGGTCTAATTCAATCCATAAACATCTTGTAATGGTTTGATTATCACTTATATCTTAATTCATGTCTTCAATTCCTTTTGTTGATTATGATTTGAGTATGCTTGGATAATTCATCTAGTATTTATTTGGGTATGCATAAAAATTGTTATTGATTGATTATATCTTGTTGTTTGTGACAGATTCAATGAGTATAATTGATTATATTTTATAATTCTTGTTTCCTGTTGCTTCTTGTTGATGAGTGTGCACGTTAGGCCTTAGAAAACCAGCTTTTGTCTGTATCGCTGTTGACACATCTAGGGAAACGCGAGTGCATAGAAAGGATACCATCGGGTAACAGTCTTCATAATACCTTACCTCCTTTTATGGTTGATCCCTCTTAAGATATTTCACACGCATTTAATTAGGGGCCTTGTAATAGTCTTTATACTACCTTACTTGTGCGTTGCCTTAACGGAATATTAAATAGACGGCGGGTTCGTGTAATCCGTTCATGACCTAGGAAATACTTACACATTACATCTCAAGTGTGACAAAGCAATAGGTAGAATTGGATAGCTAGCAAGGAGTAGTGCATCCCAAGTGAATACGTTTCATTTTATAATTGTTATTTAGTTTGTTAGTTTAATTAGCTTAAAACCAAAACCTCTCTAAAACCAAAATTTACTTGCTTTTATAAAATATAATAATACAAAAATAATCTTCCTTCAACCCTTAGACCTTAGTGAACATTCGATCCGGCCTTTGTGCTATTCCCCTAGAGAATGATAACAACCCCCGAGTCTTGCCTATACTACATTGCAACGATTAGGTACACTGCCTAGGGAGTTGAAAAACTTCTTGTAGAAGTCCCTTACGACAACCACATCAGTTTGTTAGACATGCCCTATTTTTACAAAACCTAGTGAGAAATTAGTTGCTGTCACACCAATGAACAAAGTCAAGAAAGTTAGGTTTTTTGAACCTCTCACATCCTCAAGCAACATTCATAAACAGGTAGAGTCATCTAAAACACCATATTCTAGCACACCTGTGTTGCCTTTTACAGGATTGAAGAGTTCTACTAGTGCTAGCAGATCACAGCCTATAGGCAATAAAAATAATGATAGGATCTCGCAAACACCAAGTAGCAACATGAAGAATAAAGTAAAAGTCCAACGTAGGAGAGTTAAATCTAAGTCTAATAAAAAGAATCGTGTTAAAGACCCTATTTTTGATGGAAATTTTAAGCATACTATGTTAAATGCGAATTCTGAGTTAATTCGTGTTAAATGTAAACAATGTATGTTTAATTCAAATCATGATGTGTGTTTCCTTGATTTTGTAAATGATGTGAATGTGCGCTCTAAATCTAAGTCTACTAAGAAAAGCCAACAACATAATATTTGGAAACCTACGGGTAAAGTGTTCACTGAAGTAGGATATAAGTGGAAACCAACAGGGAGACTTTTCACTATAGTTCGTAACTCATGCCCTTTAACTAGGATCACTCCTACGAAAGTAGTGCAACTTTTGGAAACCACTTCTAATTCAGTTGAAACACCAAAACCAGATATTAAAGTCTATAGAAGGAGACCCAAACAAATAAAAACTATAGGTTCGAGTAAAAAAGCTAAGATTGTAGAATCTAAGAATGCTAACAACTCGGAACCCAATCATTAGTGACGATCCAATGCTAAAGATGTTCCATATTCTTCTTCTTTTGTCAATGACAGGTCGTCCAGATTGTTCTCTGGTATCTGGACTCCGAATACTCTAAACATATGATAAGGAACCGCTCTCAGCTCATGAACTTCGTTAGTAAATTTCAAGGCACTGTTCGATTTGGAAATGACCAAGTTGTAAAGATAATAGGGTATGGTGACTATCAGCTGGGAAACGTAATTGTCTCAATGGTATACTATGTTGAGGGGCTTGGATATAACTTGTTTTCTGTTGGACAATTTTTGTGCAGCGGATCTTGAAGCTGCTTTTCGGAAAAACACTTGCTTTATTCGGAATTTAGAAGGTGTTGATCTACTTTCAAGATCCAGAGACACAAACTTGTACACTATTTCTCTTGATGGCATGCTAAAGACTTCTCCTATCTGTCTACTATCAAAAGCTTTAAAGACTAAGAGCTAGTTATGGCATCGTCAGTTATCTCATCTCAACTTTGGTACTCTTAACAAGCTAGCAAAAGACGGTCTTGTAGAGGCATTCCAAAGCTTAAATTCAAGAAAGATCATCTGTGTTCAGCATGTGTATTAGGAAAAAGAAATAAATCCTCTCATCAACCCAAGGCTGAAGACACTAACCAAGAGAAACTCTATCTTCTGCATATGGATCTTTGTGGCCCGATGCGTGTGGAGAGCATTAATGGGAAAAAGTATATCTTGGTGATTGTTGATGATTACTCATGATTTACTTGGGTAAATTTTTTGAGATAAAAGGATGAAACACCTGACGCTATCATCAAATGCATCAAAAATATTCAAGTTCGTTTGAATGCCACAGTCCATAGAACAGATAACGGAACTGAATTCGTCAATCAAACTCTTTGTGAATTTTATAAGAATGTCAGCCTCACGCATCTAACATCTGTTGCTCGCACTCCTCAATAGAATGGCATTGTCAAAAGATAAAACCGGACTCTAGTGGAAGCTGCTCGCACAATGTTGATATTTTTAAAAGCTTCATTATTTCTGTGGGCCGAAGTAATCAATACAGCTTGTTATACCCAAAACCGTTCCCTGATCCGTCTCTGATACAACAAAACTCCATATGAGCCGATGCACGACAAAAAGCTGGATTTATTGTTTCTTTATGTCTTTGGTTCACTCTGTTATCCGACCAATGACAATGAAGATTTGGGTAAACTAAATGCAAAGGCCGATATTAGAATTTTCGTTGGTTACGCACCCGCAAAGAAAGCTTTCAGAATCTATAACAGAAGAACCCGAAAAATCATGGAAAACACTCACATAACGTTCGATGAGCTGACAACAATGGATTGTGAACAATTCAGTTTAAGACTCGGGCTTCAATCATTGACTCCCGCAACATCCAGTTCAGGACTCGTACCAAACCCTGTTCCTCAAAAGTCTTTTAATCCACCAATAAGAAATGATTGGGATCATTTGTTCCAACCCATGTTTGATGAATACTTCAATTCTACATCAAGTATAGTTTCTCCAGTTCTAGTAGTTGTTGCACCAAGAGCTGTTGAAATATCCGGTTCACCTTCATCAACAACCATTGATCAAGATACGCCTTCATCAAATACTTCATCAACTATTCAACAACAACAATCCTCAATTATCTCACAAGGTGTTGAAGAACCTATACCAAATGAACTTTTTAACGATCCATGTCATGAACCTCTTCATGATGTTTCTACTTCACAAGAATCGTCGTCAATTATACAGTCCTCTCACTCTTTATTAGAGCTGATTGGTAAATGGACTAAGGATCATCCATTAACAAACGTGATTGGTGACCCGTCTCGACTAGTCTCCACGAGAAAGAAACTCGAAACTGATACCATGTGGTGTTACTTTGATACCTTCTTAACTTCTCTAGATCCAAAGAAATTCAAAGAAGTTATGCTCGAATCCTCATGGATTGAGGCAATGCAAGAAGAAATTCATGAATTTGAAAGACTACAAGTTTAAGAATTGGTTCCTTGTCCAAATAAAGTAATGTTGATCAATTTGAAGTGAATCTTTAAGGTCAAAAAAGACGAATTTAGTGGGGTACTCAAAAGCAAGGCTAGATTGGTTGCTCAAGGATTCAGGCAAGGGGAGGGAATCGAATTTAAGGAATCATTTGCACCGATTTCAAGAAAAGAGGTCATCCGTATCTTTGTAACAAATGCCGCCAACAAGAATATGATGATCTACCAGATGGATGTCAAACTGGCTTTCTTAAATGGCGAGCTCAAGAAAGAGGTCTATGTTTCTCAACTAGAAGGATTTGTTGATTAGGACAACCCATCACATGCGTACAAGCTCAAAAATGCCCTTTACGGTCTTAAACAAGCACCACGTGCATGGTACGACATGTTGTCAAGCTTCCTCCTCTCACAACATTTTTGCAAAGGTGTAGTCGATCCAACACTCTTCACAAGGAAAGCAGGAAACAACTTAATATTGGTACAAATTTATGTCGACGATATAATATTTGCATCAACTAATATTGTTATGTGTGATGAGTTTGCTAATCTTATGACCACTAAGTTTAAGATGTCAATGATAGGGCAAATGTCATTCTTTTTAGGATTACAAATTTCTCAAAGTCCCAGAGGCATCTTTATTAACCAATCAAAATATGCATCTGAAATTATTAAAAATATGGTATGCTAACTAGTGATTCTGTAGACATACCTATGGTAGAAAATAATAAACTGGATGCAGATCTACAGGGGACACTAGTTGATGCTACACTTTATCATGGCATGATTGGATCCCTCATCTATCTGACTCTAGTAGACCCGACCTTATTTATGCATTCTGCTTATGTGCCCGGTATCAGGCAAAGCTTACCAAAAAGCACTTAAATGGGGTTAAGCGGATCTTTAGATATCTAAAGGGAACCATTAACATAGGTCTCTGGTACTCGAAGGATATTGGTATGTCTCTAACAACATATTCAAACGCAGATCACGCGGGGTGTCACGACACTAGACGTAGTACATCAGAAAGCGCTCAATTCTTGGGTGATAAACTTGTTAACTGGTCTTCCAAGAAGCACAAGAGCACTGCGATCTCAAGTACAGAGGCTATATGCATTGCCTTATCTGGGTGTTGTGCTCAAATCCTTTGGATGCAATCACATCTAACAGACTATGGGTTTACATTTAATTAGATTCCTCTGTACTACGACTACAAAAGTGCGATTGCTCTATGCTACAACAACGTTCTACACTCTAGAGCCAAGCACATTGATGTACGATACCATTTTATAAAGGAGCAAGTGGAGAATGGAATAGTGGAACTATACTTTGTTCGGACTGAATATCAATTGGCTGACATCTTCAACAAACTCTTGCCACGAGAAAGATTCAACTTCTTGATCGAAAAGCTTAGTATAAGAAGCATGTCTCTGAAAACGTTAAAACGTCTGACAGAGGAAGAGGACGAGTAATGGTGGCAACTCTTGGTATATCCTTTGTATTATATGTATATAAGAAAATATAAAAACCCAAAAAGATTTTTCACTTTTTATAAATTTTTCAAAAAAAATATATTAAATGTAAAATCAAAAAAACAAAATACAAAATTAAAAAATTAGAAAAATACAAAAATAGGTTTTCATGACATGTCTTCTAAAAATCGATAACATTTACGGCCTTAGAAATGTCATTCAATAATGATACGAGGCTGTAAATGAAGTTCGAGAAGAGTTTCAAAATGTTTTAAAACATATCATATGGCTTGCTATTATTTTAGATAGCAACTCGGTCTTCAATTTAAAGGCAAGTATTTCAACAAAAAGAAAACTTGACCTCACAATGGGAAATTCATTTTTCTCGGGAATGAATTACTTCATATTTATTCAAAGGCTTGTGTTTACTTTGCAACACAACCCGTGCTTCCTATATACAATAGATGTACGTGTCAGTGCATTTATTTGTTCAAAATAAAAGAAATCTTAATTTTTTAAGGTGTTGATTTTTAAAAAAATGACTTTAATCATCTCAAAGTTTCATCAGAAAATGATTTTTCAAGGCATTTGACCACTCAAACAATAACTACAGCTCTTTAACTAGAAAACGGGTCATTATTTGAGGGGGAGAAAATGTCAAATAATCTTCTTCAAAAATCATCATGTGATAAAAGGAAAAAAGGGTTTTAAACAATAACGGATTAATATTTAACGGGAAGTTAATTAATTTTAACTTTGTCGTGCTCAATATGTTATGTGTTTATGCCTTTAGGGACTTAATAGGAAAAATTTAAGGCTTACACTAGTTTATTAAATCATTTAAGGACTAAAAGTGTCAAAAGTGTAACTAGTTTATACCTTAGGAAAGTTATTAAGGAAAATACAAAGGGATATATACTTGAGGGGGCACTTGTGTCAAAAAGCAAAAGACACAAACACCCCCTAACCCGCGTTCATATCACCCATAAACACAAACACACCTATTTTTTCCCTCCTCCATTGTTAAACACGAAAAAAATCAAGAATAATTGAATCTGTGCATATCAAGCCTTAAGGTAAATTACAAATGTGTTCCTTACATCTTAAACATCTCCTAATCAAAAGGAATTAGGGAAAATCATGCATTTTTTCCTCGAAATCTCTAAAATTGGTTTAGGGTTTGTCAAAATCAAAAGTGGTCTAAATCCTAAATTGATTGAAGGGTTTTGATAGGTAAGGGTTGTAGAACACTCGGTTATAACAGTTATGAATGGGGGTTAACATATGATTATTTTATGCTTGATTTTATGTTTCAAAATTTGTGTTTTAGGGAAGAACGTGTTAGATGTTAGTGGGTTTATGGTTAGGAAGAGTTAGAATACATTCTTGAATGCATTAGAGTAAAGAAAATCTATGTGAGCACATTAAAACTTGTCATCTTGGTAAAAATGATTCATTCTACTCGTTTTTGTACCATATGTGGTATCTTTGTGGTTAATTTATGTTATAACTCCTATATGATGCTTATGTATGATTGGTCTTATGTTTTGTGTATTCTAGTTGCCAAAAAATTCAAGGTTTGTGTTAATTCGAAATTATATCGGGCAATTTATACGCTTAGGATAAAGAAGGTGATTTATACACGATTCATATAGGGGGAGATTTATACGTCATTATAGGGGGCTATTTATACGCTCTTTATTAGGGGGCGATTTATATGTTCTTTATAAGGGGGCAATTTATACATCTTTTACAAGGTGGCGATTTATACATCTTTTTACTAGATGCGATTTATACACTGATTTCAAAAAGGGGCGATTTATACACATAGTCTATAGGGGGTGATTTATACCTAGAGGAATAAGAGGGCGATTTATACCTAAAAGTTTCTCATAAGATAACTTATTTAGGTTAGTTCTTCATTATATCTTAAATAAGTTGCATAATTGACGGTGTTTAACCAATAGTTAGTCTGCTGACCCTATAAGTTGACTTTCAGTTCATTAACCTTCATCTTGTTCTTTGAATGTATGCTTGAAATCGTGTATTAAATCTGTCTAGTTAATGATTATATATTGCTTCCTAAAGTCTATCCCCATGAATCAAATTGTTAATCAGTGATATATATATATCTGTGTGTATATAAACTGTGTTGGACAATTTTTTATCAAAAACATGAATCCAGTTGCCACTCAACAAGTTGCTCTTGACAATGCTTTGGTTGCTCCCGTGAAACGACTCAAGATTGAAAAATGCAACATGAGAATAGAGTTCAACAAGCCACAAAGAGAAACCACATATCAAGTCACACTGGATGTTCTTAAACTCTCTCCTTGCTATCCTGTTTTCCTGATTACTGCTGAAGTTCCTAAAATATATATGCATCAATTCTGCAACACCATCAAGAGATCAAAGATAACGATGCATACCGGTTAAAGCTGGATAAGCAAAAGTTCTGAATTAACACTGAAGTATTTCGTGAGATCCTCTAGATCTGTCCCAGACTCTCTAACCAAGATTTTGTTGAACCTCCCTCAAAAGAAGAAATGGTTCCATTTATCAAGAAACTCGGGTACATTGGAAAGTGTGATATGCTATCTGAGATCCATACTGTAACAATTCATATTTTCACATCTTCTACATCAATAAATATTCAATTATTTATTTTAAACTTTTACGCGTTCACTTTAAATTTTAACGTTTAGTTAAATCGCGTAAACTAAGTGTTATAAAGTTATTGGGATGATAATTTATAAATTTACACTTTTATATCTATTGGTTACGTAAATCGTTTACATAACGTAATAAAAATACATGTTTGCATGCATGGCAAACCATTAACCCATATACACTTCAACAAATACCCACCAATACATATTTATCAAAGTTTTATAAACTCTAACCCCTATTATCACAACCATAACCGGATTTCATACATACATATTCATTCATGCTTGGAAATTAAATCAAATGCTCCATTAACATCATTAAACAAGTATATGTGTTATCCTTTGGATCAAAGCTCAAAAGCCAAACCATTTTGTCTCCTCTTTCCATCAACATGGACGACAAGCATACAAGGAAAAGGAAGAACACATTAAAGCATGCCGTACGCTATGTCACATCATTCTTACACTAGAAAATACTTGTCTCTAAAGTCCCATACAAGTTCCTTACGCCTACAAGCCCTAATCTTATTAAAAATATATAAAACCCTTACCTTATTTTCTCTAAAACCGGCAACACCATTTCAAACCTTCAAACCATTTGTTAGTTTCATTAGAATGGTTTTATCACTAGGTCTTGCTATAAATACGTTGCATAAAGTAGAAGTAAACTCACACATTACGCTTCAAGCAAAAACTTTATATTTTTCTCTCTTGTTTCCCTTTGAAACTCACAGATCACATACCATATAAAAAACAATTCAAATAATTGATTTCTAAAGCAATTCAAGTATACTAAGGTTGATATATAGCATATCTATGGTGTTTCAAAGAGTATTGGAAGCTTGGTTGGTAAATTTCAAGGGTTTACAAGTATAAGAAAACTAGTGTTTTCTTAGGGTTTTCTTGTATAGAAACTAGGGTTTCTTGGTTGATACTTGGGTCTTGCTTGTGTTATCATCTTCATTCATCTTCCTAAGGTCTTCTATAAACCTTAATCTATTCCAAGTATACATTTCATGATTTATATAATTGTTATATGGTTAATCATCACCTAGCTATATTTTATCATGTTTATAAAATATTACAAGTTTATATAAACTCAAGAAATACTTGTTCATGGTCAAAATGATGTTAAAACATGAGAATATGTTTTACTTATGGATTTACAAGCAATGGATAAATTTATATAATTTATGGTTACTTATTTATTTATATAGTTTATATAAGTAAATAAATATAATGGATATGTTCTTGGACAAACTTGGACTATACATGATGGACACAAACTCAAGGACTTAATTTATATAATTTATGGTTACTTATTTATTTATATAGTTTATATAAGTAAATAAATATAATGGATATGTTCTTGGACAAACTTGGACTATACATGATGGACACAAACTCAAGGACTTAATCTATATACAAGATGTGTATTTAATTAAATTAGAAGACTTGTAGCAAATTAGTTAAGTTAAAAACTTATAAAAACAAGTTTATAAACTTTTATATAAAATCCTAAAAACTTATTATTTTAATTCGTTAATTAAAATATTTATTTTATATTTTACTAAAATAGTACATATTATGAGCTTTCTAGATCTATAAAGAACTCGAAAATCCGAGTTATAGCAAAGAAGTTATGAAGTTTACGAGTTTACAATAAAATGTGATTTTATAAAAGTAATTTTATAAAAATATGAAACTGAACAGATTTAATGGAATATATTTGATATTTTTCTGTGAAAATAAATCTCATAAGGATTCCAAATCTATTAAGAACATTAAAACCGAATTATAACGAATGAGTTATGATTTTTACAAGATTACGACAATTAAATATATAAAAGTAGTTTTATATAATTTGACAGAAACAGTAAAAGTGACTGTTCATCAGTAGAATAATATTATAAATGTAATATTTTGAAAGATCTTAATACGAAGCCGTGGGCATAAAGAACGTATAAAACGGATTTAAAACTAGAAAGATACGATGTTTTTACTAAAGTGATATTTATAAATGTTTTTAACTTTATAAATATTATTTTATCAAACAATTAAATTATTTATATAATGTAAGTATATAATAATAAATCAAGTATTTTTAGCAATTAATAAATTTTTGGACAAGTAATACAAATACATGGACAATTATTTTACAAGTACAAATTTATAATTGTTTAATTTTATAAATTAAACAAACATGTTTAGGTGGTGATGTAACTATATAGAATTATATGTTATGTTAGTTATTCGAAGTACATTGTACTCATATGACCTATATTTAATTAGGCTGCATTTGGACTATACGTGACGATTTTCATATTTGATTTATATATCAAATACATTCACTAAGGTGAGTTTATAGCCCTATGTTTTACTCGTTTACATATACTTTTGGGGTGAGAACATGCTTGTATACAAATTCATTTACATGGTTGATTCAAACTCGTTACATGTTCATTTACAACTCGTTTACAAATTGATTTTCATACTTATTTACATATCTCACGATGAGATACAACACTTGATTACATTTTTGGACGCAAACACCTACTTTCCTTTCACTCAAATGATTACGGGTTAGCTTAAGCGGATTGAACTGTTAACTTCAAGTTGGTAGACGCAAATGTTATTAAATAGATCTGTTTGGGTGTGACAACCTCGTTCGGGTGATTAGCTATCACTGGTGTCGACATTACCGAGCCAACGAACATTATACCATGTCGGAGTAAAGAACGTCATTTACATGAACATGCACATTTACGGTGCCTTGAATAAAGTGACATACAAGTCTGAGCCTCAGTTTCATGAACTTAGAGTAATCGTAATCATTCCTTTTACATACTTGAACATTTACTGTGCCTTGAATAAAGTGGCAACACATACCTGAAACATTTCGTGACATTTACAATTATCATACATACTTTGAACAATTACGGTCCGACTTTCATACGTACATTTTTGTGACTATTATAAGGGTTGAAATGGTCATACACACTTTATAAATCATTGGTTCAACATTTATACTTAAACAAATCTATGAACTCACCAACTTTATGTTGACACTTTTAAGCATGTTTTTCTCACGTGAATTAGATACATGGATTACTTGATATGCATTAGAGTCTAGACTATACAAGATTTCATACATGGATTTCCACAAACAAATCTTGTTGTATTACATTCAAGATTTTCATTGTGATGCAACTATGGGACAAATGTTATATCAATTTCTAGAGAATCAACGAGATTACTTTTCAAATGACTCATTTAGAGGTCGTTCTCTCATATCTTGTGCAATATACTTATGAAGTAACACTCTCGGACATAATTTCGCTACGACCCAATTTAGGGGTGTTATAGATTGGTATTCAGAGCCAAGGTTATAGAGAACTAGGTTGCATATTTTACCTAGACTATAACCGTTTTCACAAACATTGCATCACATTAAACTTTTCGTGTGCATATACACTACTTGTTTACGTGCTTATATGACTTACATATATATACGTATACATTCCCTTACGTATATCTTACAATTATTTATATAAGAGTTATTTATATAAATACTAGAACATTCCTCAAAACATTACAAGTAACACGATGGTCCAAAAATCCTTACATGACTTTAAGATATCATCCCACAACATTTCATCTTTGGAGCACGGCTTAGAGAACTAAACTAATTTCATTTTATTACTCTGTGATTTTGAAGAAAATGCCTCCAAGAAGAGGAATCAGAACCAGAACCGCCTCCGCCACTGCCACCGCCACCACCCCAATGACTGATGCTGCTATCAGGGCATTGATACCCCAATGCGTAGCTAATGCTTTGGCTGAGCAAGAAAATCAAAGAAACACTAACCTCAATGGCGATGGAAGCCAAGGTTCTGGAAGTGGTATTACGAGACCTGTGCGCCCTGGAAGTGGTATTATGAGTCCTGTGTGCCCTACTCGTGAGTGCACCTATAGTGACTTCCTCAAATGTCAACCCCTAAACTTCAAGGGTACTGAAGGAGTTGTTGGTCTAACTTAATGGTTTGAAAGAATGGAGATTGTCTTCCATATCAGTAATTATGCAGTCAAGAACCAAGTTAAGTTTGCTACTTGCACTCTTCTTGGTGCTGCTTTAACATGGTGGAACTCCCATGTCAAGACAGTTAGTCATGATGCCGCTTAAGGCATGTCCTGGAAAACTCTCATGAAGATGATGACTATCAAGTGATGTCCAAGAAGTGAGATCAAAAAGTTAGAGATTGAAATCTAAAACCTGAAGTTAAAGGGTACTAACATTGTGGGTTATACCTAACGCTTTTAAGAATTAGCATTGATGTGCAGGAGAATGTTTCTCGAGGAATCTGATGAGGTAGAGAAATATGTCGGTGGACTTCCTGACATAATTCAAGGTAATGTGATGACGGCAAGGCCAAAGAAAATGCTAGAAGCAATCGAGCTAGCAAATGAATTGATGGACCAGAAGGTTCGTGTCTATGCTGAGAGGCAAGCTGAAAACAAGAGAAAATTTGATAACAACAACCAAGATCAACAACAACTTCCCAAGAGGCAGAATGTGGCTCAAGCATACGCCGCTGGGACTAGTGAAAGGAAGGAGTATGCTGGAACTCTTCCATTGTGTAACAAGTGCAAGTTTCACCACAATGGCCCGTGCACTGCAAAGTTCACGAACTGCAAGAAAGTCAGCTATTTGACAATGGATTGCTGGAATCCTACTGCTACTAGCAATTAGAGGACCATCACTTGTTATGAATGTGGGAATCAAGGGCACTACAAGAGTGATTGCCCTGAATTAAAGAATCAAAACCATAGAAATTAAGCTAAAGGTACTGATGCACGTGGAATGGTGTATGCCTTAGGAGGAGGAGAAACCAATTAAGACTTTGACGACATGGAAGATGATACCAATGCTTAGACTTTATCCCTTTAGGAATTCTCGTTGTACTTTCGCTTAAATTTTTGTTGTACCGAATGATTTCAAATTACCTATCAATTAATGTATCGTAAAACTTTCATCAACTTTACTTTAAATTTCTATTATGCAGGCCAAATTATAACACTATTTTGACGAAAATGAGCATTGCATCATTAGTCCTCAAGTATACACGGCCTGATCAACTATGTATAATTCAGGAAAGTACCATGCCATGCTGAGAAGTAGTCACCTTAAAAATGTTTGTCAAAAATCAAATTTTCTGTTTATATTCTTGAAGGATAACCCGCTGGCAAGTTAACTATCATCAAAGGATTGAGACCCGTACCAATGAGATTCTACATTAATATAGCAAAATTTACTTAGCACACATTAGGAGGATTAAGATGATTATTCACACCTCTTCATCAGAACCATTTTTTGGGATGAAATTCTTTTAACACGGGGAGACTGTAACAATTCACATTTTCACATCTTTTACGTCAATAAATATTCAGTTATTTATTTTAAACTTTTACGCATTCACTTTAAATTTTTAACGTTTAGTTAAATCGCGTAAACTAAAAATCAACGTTCAACGTAAACGGGCATTAAACAAATAAATGTTTACGTCAAGTAAGTTTTATAAAGTTATTGGGATGATAATTTATAACTTTACGCTTTTACTTTTATTGGTTACGTAAATCGTTTTCGTAACGCAATAAAACTATATTTTTGCATGCATGGCAAACGATTAACCCATATACACTTCAACAAATACCCACCAATACATATTTATCAAAGTTTTATAAAATCTAACCCCTATTATCACCACCATAATTGGATTTCATACATACACATTCATACATGCTTGGAAATTAAATTAAATGCTCTACTAACATCATTAAACAAGTATATGTGCTATCCTTTGGATCAAAGCTCAAAAGCAAAACCATTTTGTCTCCTCTTTCCATCAACATGGACGGCAAGCATATAAGGAAAAGGAAGAACACATTTAAGCATGCCTTAAGTGAAGGTGCTGAATTAGATGAATATCATATAAACAAATATAAACGCAGCGGATCATGCACCTATCAACGGATCCATAGAGTCATATGATCAATCAAAATAAAAACAACGATTATTACCTTTGTAGTGTGATCAGTAGAAACAAATGGTGACCTTCACCTAATACATGAACCACCCAATGAAACCAAGTGATCAAAGTAGATCACCTCTATGATGTATCCACACTACACTTCATTGTATACCAATAGATGCTAGTCTTACAACCTTGTAACCTTACAATACACCTTGAATGAACTAGATTCAAAGTGTTAGACCAAGAAAAACTACAAACCCTAAAAGGGATGTGTTTTGTGTTGTGTTTTTCATAGTAGAGAGAGGATGAATGTTTTTGGTATGTTAGTTATCAAATAATGAGAATATATCTCCTATATATTTGACCAAAAATCAATCCTAATCCTTCCCTTGAAAGCCTCCTAGGCCGACCCCTCTAATGGGCTTGGTGGGCTTCTTATTAGCTTTCCAAGTCTAATAAACTAAGTATATTACTTAGTTATTATAGGCCCGATATTGATCCCGCGTTACGTAGGTTATTTATATACCGTAAATACAATAAACACGATATATAAAGTGGTACCTCAGTATATATGTGTGTGACCCCATAGGCACACATGTGTCTAGCCGTATAATTATTTATTATGACACGAGCATACTCCAATAGCTCCTACTTGCGCACGTCATAATAATTAAGTAATAATACAAGCAAAGGTTAGCGTCTAGCAACACGCCAATGCCCCTAGAAACATATGAGGATAGTTTCTTAAACATCTTATTTTAAATGGTTTAGATATCAGTCATCCTTTTGTTGTAGATACTATGTTGAACATTTGACATGGATCATTGTTAGGAATTCACTTTATGTGACGACATTTATGGAATTACCATAGTTTACCATATCACCACACACAAGGACTAGAATAGTCAATATAGGATTCTTATGTAATGTGTGGTGGTATAAATACCCTTCTATGGCTTCCATAGAGGGGTTGAGGCTTTTGTAATACTTCACTTTTCATTCTATTTTACACACTCTAGTTTCTCCCTCTACTCTCTCTCTAAACATGGCTTTCACTTGGTTTGAGTCACCAAGACCTCCGGATCTATGATTCTTTGTTTCTGTCAATTGGTATCATCACCATGTTTCTGTTCTTGGGTCGGATTTATTTTTTTGTCCGGTTGGTCTTGTATCTTTCAGATCTGTCATGGTTTTTATGTGTCCTTAAATCTGTCACGTTTTGTGTTGTTGTCTGGCTTGACTTTCTTGGCAAAAAATTCAAACCTGTTTTTCCTTTATCATTTTTTATTATCAAAAGTGGTTTGTAGTTTTTTTGGGGTTGTATTTCAGCTTATTTTTAAGCTTTATGTCTTGGTTTATGATGGGTAAACTGCTTGTGCTCATTTCGTCCTTAAGCTTACTGTTCTTGGCTTATTCTGGGTAGTTTTGTCCTTGTTTGTCCTTATCAGTTGGAAGCTTATTTTGGTCTTTAAATCTTCTCATTTTCGAGCTTATTCTAGGTAGTTTCAACTGGTTTACTGGTTTGAACAAGAAGCAAAGAGACACAGATCCGAAATTTCTAGATCTAGGTTTTGTTTGTTTGTGGACCACTTAAAGTGATAGGCAAATTATAAAGTTTGGTGGGGCAAAGTATACCATGGGCGAAGTATACCACACTGTGGGCGATTTATACCACAATACTCAGGCGAACTCTACACCCAAGCCTAGGTGAATTGTACCACATCTTTAGGCAAAGTATACGTTTTCAGTAGGCGAAGTATACACCTTAGGCGAACTATACCCAACACTAGGCGATTTATACGTGTGTGCTAGGCGAAATATACACCCAATCCTAACCAAAACCGAGTCAACTTGGTATTTACCAAGTTGACCAGGGTGAACTCAGTGAGTCAAACTGGTAAGCATCGAGTCGGTCAAACAGAAATAAATAAATAAAAGAGGACAGACTCGATTAGACAATATACCACAATAAACGACATCAACAACAACCATCAACCTCCTCTAACAAATCCATAACTCTTTAAATCTATATCCCTTCGTCACAACAAACATCAACCAAATCCAATACTATCCTATCCCATCGTCACGTCCATCTCCACACTCTTACAACCAAACTACAACAAGACTCGAACACTATAATTGATCTCAGATTTTTATAGTTGTGCACAAATCTATAAAGATTTACAAGTTTAATGAACCCATCATAGATCTTTTGTGAAGCTTAGCCTCTGTTTAATATACAAAAATCAAGAAAGACATATAACAAATATGTTATTGTCAATCTTTCTTTCGATTGAAACACAAATCAAATACACTTACCCGAGACCCTATTTATAACACCCCCATTTTAACAAATATAGCAGCGGAAGCTAATCTGGGGTATTATTTCATAGTACAACAAACATAATCATAGAAAACGAATCGTAAAGAGACGTTTTTAGAAAATTTAGTTATAATTCATTTATTCATTAGAGTTTTTACAAAAGAGAGGTCCCAAACATCTAGAAACATAAAGTTTGAATGATAACAGTTTAGCCATCTTCAAGCCCGTGCCACTCCATGCCTTGTGATGCTCAATTACCTAAGATAAACATGCTAAAAATATCAACACAAAGGTTGAGTGAAATTCATAGGTTTATGTTAAACAGTTTGAATACAAGTTCAATAGTGGGTTACGTTGTTATACACCCATAAGTGTAATAATTGCAATGAGTACAATTATTATAGAAAACAATATTATTGCCCTAAGCTCATGACACCAAGACCTTGAGATAATCAATAATCATAAGAAGTTGCCCCAACGGGTGCCTTTGCCAAACACCCGTATAATGATTCAAATGAAGTGCGTTTGGTTACTAGAAAGTATAGGTACACCAACGGGGAAGTTCAGTCCCAAATAGATCTATCCACAGCATTCACACTTACTCCGAAAAGTAATTAACGGTTCATGATAGTGGGGTCTTAATGGCAAAAGTAAGGACTTAGGAAATAATATATCAGGATAGCATACAGTTGGAAAAACACTCGTATTCATGGTTTATAACATGTATCCCCCTTGCGGGTTTATGAAAACATTAGAAGATTTAAAATGCGAGGCTATGAACTCACCTTAACAAGAAATCTGATTGATAGCAAAAGTATATCAAGTGAAAGTAACGGCCTCGTCACGCAACCTGGGGTAATATGTCAAGTCTTAGTGTGATGGTTTATGTTTCAAAACTTCATAAAGTTTAACGTATTACTTTGATTTATTAATTTATGAAAATATTGTATCACTGTTCGGGCTATCATAATCCAGAGGCCATGTAGTATCGTTTGAGGAGTCAGGGCACTTTAAATCGTAAACCCAGCAAACTCGTCAAAACAAATACTCAAATTGAACCCCTCACATGAAATTCCCTAGTAACGTGATATGGTAAGATTTTCAGTTTCTTGAAAAGCTAGTTCATGATAAGTTACGTTAATTATATAACTTAAATGTGTCAATCGTTGATGAATAACGATAAATGTATCGGGTTTTAATAAAATCGAGCCTTATAATATTAATATATATTTTTTATAATTTATATAAAAACATTATACTTTACGTTTTTAAGTTTGCAAAAATGGCAATATATACCCTCGATTTATAAACTTTTACAAGTTTAGTCCTTTATATATAAAGTATATATAATTTACACCTTTAACTTTGAAACTTGGCAATATAGGTCCTTATAGTTATAACTTTTGGAAAATGATATTTTTAGCCCCTCTAGTTATAAATTTCAAAAAGTTACGATATATACCCCTATGCTTGAAAACATTTGCAAATTAAGTCCAAAATTCATAATTTTGATATTTTTGAAATCCAAAAGAGTTTTGAAGATTATGTAAGATGTTCTAACGTAACAAAAGTTTAGAAAAAGGATTCGTTATCTAGAAAATTAAAACGGGTCGTTTTTAGGGTTTTAACCAAAAACGCATGGGTTTGAGGATTCAAGGATTTAACAAGGGTTCATATAGGATCTTAGGAGTCTTATGAACATTCTAAAATAGATTATAAGCTTATTGAACAAGATTATAAGCTTACTTGAGCTAAAATGGGTCAAAATGGGGTTTTTAGGTTCGTACGCCTAGATATGGATTCAAGACCTTCCTTTTCTTGATTCTTGGCTTCTATTTTAATTTTAGGGACCTTCTACTTCTTCCTTGGATGGGCTAGAACTCTATTTGTGTTTGTGATGAAGATTTAAGGTGTGTTTGAAAGGGTTGCTTAGATTCGACTTATATAGGGTTCAAAAACTTGGTGGCCAAGGTTAGGGGTTAGAGTAAGGACCAAGGGTTGTAGGTAATGACTAATAAAGGTTAGTATGATGAGTCTTGAGAGCTAGGAGGGTAGCTATAAAAGGTGGAAGGGTGTAGAGGTGGTTTCGGGTACCAAGAGGTGACGAGGGGGTGTTTGGAGTGCAAGTAGTGGTAGTAGCTTACAAGGAGGTGATGGAGGTGCTTGTAGGTCTTTGGTGGCGATGTAGTAGTGAGATCAGGTGGTGCTTGATGCAAGCCTGTTTAAAAAATAGTCAAAACTTTAAGGGGTGAAATAAAGGGGTGTCGGGTTTAAATTTAGGTTCGGGTTAGGGTTTTTGGTTTTAAATTTGAGTTAGGGTTAGGGTTTAGGATAGATTAGGGTAGAGGATTAAGGTTTAGTGTTAGGATTATGGTTTAGGTTTAGGTTTTAAAATGAAATTAAGGTTTTAAAACTAGTTTAGGATTTCAGGTTAGGGTTTTAGGTTTTAGGACGTGGATTAGGGTTTAGGATTAGGGTAATTAGGGTTTAAATGTTGTGCATTAGGAGCTTGTACTTAGTGCTTAAGTAGTGGTAAGAAACTAGAAGAAAAATGTTGGTAAAATAATCTTATTTGAATCCGTGCTTTATTGATTTGTACATTGAGCTTAAACGTGTTATACTAGGGTTTTGGAGGGAGGTATGATTAAAATATTATGCTATGATACTTTTACACATGCCTTGAATACTTGTACATTCATTTTATATGTGTACATTACATAAAATTAGGGTTTGATATAAATGTTTAAGGTTTAAATTTCGTTTTGAAATAACGTTGTAAATGGTACGTTAAATGTGTAATGTACTTGGTAAAAATGATATTAAGATATAGACTTGACATATTTTGGATGTTTACATGATATAAACATAGATAGAATTGGAATAGGTAGGTTGTGTGAGCTCGTTTACTTTAGTTATGTAAACTACGTTACATAATGAGATAAAGTAAAAATTTCCTGTTAAAAAAGATGTATATATAATAAAGATCGATATTACATTGCATCTAATTTAATAGATGGATAATTACGGTGATGAAAATTATGAGTTGTTTTAGTCTCCCTCCCTTAAAAGAAATCTCATCCCAAGATTTAGTTAAATGCTGGAGTGATGTTTGAAAACAGATGTGGATACTTGGCATGAATTTGATCTTCCCGTTCCCATGTAAATTCTGGTCCTTTTTGAGTGTCCATCTTAAATTAACTAGAGGAATACGACTTGTTTCACTTGCTTAACTTCCCTCGATCCATGATCTCCACTGGTTTTTTCATCCACAAATGGTTAGTTTGTCATCAAGCCCTAAGTCTTTCATTAGAATGACAAGGGATTCATCAGATAAGCATTTCTTTAGATTAGAAACATGGAAGGTATTGTGGACATTTCTGAGTTCTTCAGGAAGTTCAAGTTTATACGCCACTGGACCGACCCCTTTTAAGGACTTAAAATTACCCAATGCGTACGGGGATTACTGCTTACCTCGTTTTTCCAAATCGAAGACACCTTTACGAGTTGACACTTTTAACATAAACTCGATCTCCAACTGAATTCAAAGGCTTTCTGTCTTCATTGGCATAACTTCTCTGCCGGTCTCTTGCAGCTTGCAAGCGTTGCGATTTTTCACAATTTCTCAGTGGCTTCATGATTATTTCTGGTCCGTAAGTTGAACTCTCTAAACTTCGCCCAGCAAACAGGTGATCTGCACTTTCGACCATAAACTACCTCAAATGGTGCTGCCTTAATACTGGCATGGTAACTATTATTGTAAGAAAATTCTACTAATGGTAAGTTGTTTTATTTCCCATCCTTTTCGCAAAAATAATATAACACACGGCTCGAAGCATGATCTTTTAAGTGTTGGATGGTCCCTTTCACTTGTCCATCAGTTTTCGGGATTATATGTCATACCCTGTCTAATTAGAGTACCCAAAGCACACTCATGTCTAAATGAGTACCCAAAGCACATTGACACGCCATGCGGGAGACTATCCTTTATGTATATAAACTTGTAAGGGTTTTCCAGTACTATCCTGTCCTCTCGGAAGGGATGAAGATGTGCTATTTGTAAGGCGATTGAACAATGACCCAGATTTGTCATGTCGATTGATGTTTTGGATAGTTTTCGTAATGAAATCCATCGGTTATTCTTTCTACCTTCCACATAGGAATCTCCCGTTGTACCAGTAAGCCGGATGGCTGTCTGACATTCTGCCTTAACTCTAAACATCTCAAACATTTGCCACATAGTTCAGCATGATTTCCCTTCTGTAAGGCACCAATAAAGTTTCTTAGATCCTAATACCTCTAGTCAGAACCTTGGTAAATGGCATACTTTGATTTATGGACACATGCTATGATTAAGTCTCTTAGATTACCAAAAAGTGGTAACCAGCTTCGGTTTTTAATACAACGAGTTCCATCAGGACGTATTTCAAATGCTTTGTCCATTCCTCATAAGTTTTCAGCCTTGATGTTTTCTTCCTTGAGTGCTTCAGTTTGAGCTTTGAGAATTTGTGATGGTAATTTTGGATGAATGGTCATAACTAAAGAATCAAACTCGGAGTGGTTTGATTTGTTCCTTCCGGCTTAAGGCATCTGCTATGACATTTTCCTTTCCAGGATGGTAGCGAATTTCACAATCGTAATCTGCAAGCAATTCTAGCCAACGGCGTTGTCTCATGTTCAACTCTTTCTGATCAAGGATATGCTGAAGACTTTTATGATCAGTAAACACAGTACATTTGGTGCCATATAGATAGTGTCTCCAAATTTTAAGAGCGAACACTACTGCTCCTAATTCAAGATCATGAGTGGTATAGTTTTCTTCATTAGGCTTAAGTTGTCGGGATGCATATGCAATAACCTTCTCTCTTTGCATTAACACCGCTCCCAGACCTTGATGGGATGCATCACAGTAAACAACAAAATCATCATTTCCTTCTGGTAAACGCTAAGATTGGGCTTCACATAGCTTAAATTTAGCAGTTGAAGGCTGACTCCTTGGTTTCATCTCAGATATACTTCTTGTTTTTCCTGGGTTAATTCAGTCAAAGACTTTGTAATCTTCAAGAAATCTTTGATAAATCTCCGATAATAACCGGCAAGTCCTAAGACATGACGTATTTTCTGTGGAGTAGTAGTATAGTCCAATCATTCGTAACTGCTTAATCTTGGCGGGTCAACATGAAGTCCTTGACAATCAATTATGTGTCCAAGAAATTGCACGATACGATCCATAAATCCACACTTGGAGAACTTGCATACATTTCTCTTCTTGAGTAATTCTAGATTATCTCAATATTGCGTGCTCCTTTGTTACGAGAGTAGATGAGAATATCATACGCTGAACACTATTACGAATAGTCCCAAGTATGGTTTACAACAGCACGGTTTATGAGATCCATGAATACACCAGGCGTGTTAGTTTAAACAAATGGGCATTACTTGAAATTCCAGAATTTCCGTATCATGTTCTAAAAGCATTCTTGGGAATATCTCAACCCTGATCTTAGATGATGATACCTGATTTTAAGTCAATCTTCGAGTAGACACTCGAACCTTGAAGTTGGTCAAATAAGTCATCAATCATGGGTAATGGGTAACGATTCTTTACGGTAAGTTTATTCAACTCCTAGTAATCGATACACATTCTAAAATATCCGTCTTTCTTTTTGACAAACAAGACAGGAGCTCCCCAAGGCGAAGTACTTGGTCGGATAAAACCTCGATCTGATAACTCTTAAAGTTGGTTAGATAGTTCCTGCATTTCTGAAAGAGCTAATCTATAAGGTGCTCGAGCTACATGTGCCTCTCCTGGAATTAAATCGATTTGGAATTCTACATGGCGAACGGGAGGAAGGCCAGGTAGATCTGTAGGAAAAACTTCTGGGAATTCTCTGACTACTGGGATATCTTCTAGTCTTTTCTCATCTGACTTCTTTTCCATTACTTGGATTACGAAAACTTGACAACCTCGGGATATATATCTTTCGGTTTTTATACAGGATATGAGACTTAGTCGGGTTTTACTTCGGTCACCTTGGATGATCAAAGTTTCACCGTTGATTGGGATGTGGACGACTTTCTCGTCACAGATAATTCTAGCATGATACGTGGATAACCAATCCATACCAATGACTACGTTGAAACTACCAAGTTTGATCGGCATAAGATCACTTTCAAAAGGTTGGTTTAACAAAGTTAGGGTACAACCTTGAATAACGGTGTTTGTGCTTACTAGGTTTCCGTCAGCCATTTCGATATTGTAAAAGGTATCTATTATAATGGGTGGAATATTTAGCATAGAGGCAAGAGATATGGATACGAAGCTTTTATCGGCTCTAGAATCAAATAATACTCTAGCTAGATGTTGGTTTAAAAGGAACATACCTGTGACTACGTTCGAGTCTTGGCGAGCATTCCTATCCCTCAGCATGTAGGCTCTTCCCTGGGCATTGTTGTTGGTGGTCTTTCGGCATTGATTTGCATAATGCCCTTTCTCTCCACAGGCATGACAAGTAACTGTCACTAGTAGCATATTACTTCTAGTGGTTGGCCCTTTGTTTCTGTAGTTCTTGGTCAGATGGCCCACTTTGTTGCAAGTATTACACTTAACAGTGCAAGGTCCTATGTGATGTAGAGTGCATTTCTTACACAAGGGACGGTTTCCAATATACCCATTATTTTCAGTTGAAGTGACAGCATAAGACTTGAAGGTTTCTTGTCTTCTGTTCTGTTGTGATTGGTGATTATTGTAGCAGTTGTTGGTGTTGGTGTAACAGTAGTTGTTGTTGTTGAAAGTTCTTTTGTCGTTAAACTTTCGTTTGTGATCACTTGATACTTGCACCGGAGTGTGCTTTGTTACCTGATCCATTAACCTCCGGGCTATGTTAATGGCTTCCTCTAGAGTTTGAGGTTTAGAGGCGGTAACATTCCCTTCAATACTTCGAGGAAATCCCCCGATGAAAACTTCCATCATTTTCTCAGAATCTGGCACCATAGTGGGACATAAGGTTGCTAATTCCTGGAATCTTCTCACATATGTCTTGAGATCATTCCCCTTTACAGTCAGATGGTAAAAATTTTCTTCCATCTTCTAGACCTCAGTTCGGGGATAATACTTCTTTATCAAAAGCTTCTTGAATTCAACCCAGGTAATCTTGTAAGCTTCTTCTATCCCAATAGGTTGGGCAAAAGAATTCCACCATGATAGAGCTTCTTCAGTTAAAGTACCAGTAGCAAACTTTACCTTGCCGTCTTTAGTACAGTTGCTACGGGAAAACACTGATTCAGTTCGCTCAAACCAGCGGATAAGTCCAACAGATCCTTCTGAACCTTTAAAGTTGATAGGTTGGCAGCTCATGAACTCTTTGTAGCTATTCTTTCTTGCTACAATAGCTTCTCTTGGTCTGGTGATATTATTAGTATTTGCCATGTTAGCGGCTTGTGCTTCCAGAGTTGTGGAAACACTATCAGTAACTAGTTTCTTGATATCAGCCTGAGTCATGGCTGATGCTTCAGATGTTGATGTCCTTTTGGGAGGCATTCTATCAACATAAGGCAACACGTAATAAGAATGATATCATAAGTCTTAAAATGCAATGCTTATTTTTTAACTTTAAGCATTTTTAACAATAGTGATATTGAAATCATAGATACTTATTTGATATGGATTCTAACAAGCATCTAACTTATTAGTTTATTTTCTAAGGGTCATGATAAGATTCATAATGATGAAGACGGATATGATGATGCATATTATTAAAATTTCTCGTGTATCGTTATCTCTAGGGTTGGATATAGGATGAATATTATAAATCGGTAATATGAAACAACAAGGTATAACGAGATCACCATTGTATTATATCATGAACAACTTGCCTTTGTACTGTACATAGTCAAAATTTGACAAGTGTTGTTATTTATACCACGCATCTCGTGGCTAGGTTCTAACAAAAGCTATAACTAGTGTTTAATCTAGTAGTCTGATGGTCCTTCCTGGCTGTTCTTATGTTCATAGATTGCATTCAGAAGACTTTCCTTATCTGCTTGGTGACGAACCTGGATATCTTCGATGATTTGTTCTAGATTAGCAATCCTGAAGCGAGCCAGAGCAATCTTGTTGTTATTTCCCATTTGCTTTCTTTGAAGTTTAGCAATTTGAGTATGAGACTCTCGGAGTTCAGCTTCTAGATTGTCAAAATCTTATTGTATGATTTCCCGGCGATTTCCAAGACCTTTTATTTTGTCTTCTATGTGTTCAATGCGGTCGAGAGAGAGTTCATCTAGGTTATTCAAAATTTCCTCAATTTGCTCCTTGTGACGTTCCAGACTTGTCTTACGAGAGCTTTTTCCTATCTCAAATGCTTGAGGTAGGGCAGAAGTAGAGGTGGATGATCGGTTACGACCTTGTTTCTTAAGCGGCAATAATTCCTCAGGAGGAAAGAATTCTTAAGGATTAAACATTGGAGATAGCTTTGAAGATGGAGGCACAATAGTTGGCGGTGGAATAGGTGATTGTTTAGCATAGTATGCATGCATGACCTTCATATAGGGGTCATCATGAAAAAGTGAAAGAGTTGGTAAAGCTATTGGAACTAAACCAAATAAGTTATTCGAAGAGCTAGAATAAGTTTTTCTTAGTAAAGTTAGGACACAGTCCGGGGAAGCTAGGATATAGTTCGGAAAGTTAGAGGAAAAAGCATCCTCGGTATTGGAAGTAGGGTGGTTGGGAGAAGACATCACTCTGTTTAACAACCCAGCGGTAAATAACATAAGTTATTTATATAATAGTATAATAGTTATGTACTTTACATACTATTCGGGAGATAAAGTGGCACGGAAGACTTTCTTGGATGGAAAAAGAATAATAGTTATAGTTAAAGTTTCAACCTTGTTCTCTATAACCTGGCTCTGATACCAATCTATAACACCCCCATTTTGACAAATATAGCAGCGGAAGCTAATCTGGGGTATTATTTCATAGTACAACAGTCATAATCATAGAAAACGAATCGTAAAGAGACATTTTTGGAAAATTTAGCCATCTTCAAGTCCGTGACACTCCGTGCCATGTGATGCTCAATTACATAAGATAAACATGCTAAAAAGATCAACACAAAGGTTGAGTGAAATTCATAGGTTTATGTTAAACAGTTTGAATACAAGTTCAATAGTGGGTTACGTTGTTATACACTCATAAGTGTAATAATTACAATGAGTACAATTATTATATAAAACAGTATTATTGCCCTAAGCTTATGACACCGAGACCTTGAGATAATCAATAATCACAAGAAGTTGCCCCAACGGGTGCCTTTGAAAAACACCCGCATAGTGATTCAAATGAAGTGTGTTTGGTTACCAGAAAGTATAGGTACACCAACGAGGAAGTTCAGTCCCAAATATATCTATTCACAGCATTCGCTCTTACTTCAAAAAGTAATTAACGGTTCATGATAGTGGGGTCTTAATGGCAAAAATAAGGACTTAGGCAATAATATATCAGAATAGCATACAGTTGGAAAAACACTTGTATTCATGGTTTATAACATGTATCCCCCTCGCGGGTTTATGAAAACATTAGAAGATTTAAAATGCGACTATGAACTCACCTTAACAGGGAAATCTGATTGATGGCAAAAGTATATCAAGTGAAAGTAACGGCCTCATCACGCAACCTGGGGTAATATGTCAAGTCTTAGTGTGATGGTTTATGTTTCAAAACTTCATAAAGTTTAACATATTACTTTGATTTATTAATTTATGGAAATATTGTATCACTGTTCGGGCAATCATAATCCAGAGGCCATGTAGTATCGTTTGAGGAGTCAGGGCACTTTAAATCAAAAACCCAGCAAACTCGTCAAAACAAATACCCAAATGGAACCCCTCATATGAAATTCCCTAGTAACGTGATACGATAAGATTTTAAGTTTCTTCAAAAGCTAGTTGATGATAAGTTATGTTAATTATATAACGTAAATGCGTCGATCGTTGATTAATAGCGATAAATGTATCGGGTTTTAATAAAATCGAGTCGTATAATATTAATATATATTTTTATAATTTATATAAACATATTATATTTTATATTTTTAAGTTTGCAAAATGGCAATATATACCCTCGATTTATAAACTTTTACAAGTTTAGTCATTTATATATTAAGTATATATAATTTAAACCTTTAACTTTGACACTTGGGAAGATAGGTCCTTATAGTTATAACTTTAGGAAAATGACATTTTTTGCCCCTCTAGTTATAAATTTCAGAAAGTTATGATATATACCCCTATGTATGAAAACATTTGCAAATTAAGTCCAAAATTCAGAATTTTGATATTTTGAAATCCAAAAGAGTTTTGCAGCTTATGGCTTATTAGAATAAGCTAAAATAATATGTTCTAACATAACAAAAGTTTAGAAAAAGGATTCGTTAGCTAGAAAATTAAAACGGGTCGTTTTTAGGGTTTTAACCAATAACGCATGGGTTTAAGGATTCAAAGCTTTAACAGGGGTTCATATAGGATCTTAGGAGTCTTATGAACATTCTAAAATAGATTATGAGCTTATTGAACAAGATTATAAGCTTACTTGAGCTAAAATGGGTCAAAATGGGGTTTTTGGGTTCGTACGCCTAGATATGGATTCAAGACCTTCCTTATCTTGATTCTTGGCTTCTATTCTGATCTTAGGGACCTTCTACTTCTTCTTTGGCTAGGATAGAACTCCATTTGTGTTTGTGATGAAGATTTGAGGTGTGTTTGAAAGGGTTGCTTGGATTCGGCTTATATAGGGTTCAAAAACTTGGTGGCCAAGGTTAGGGCTTGGAGTAAGGACCAAGGATTGTAGGTAATGACTAATGAAGGCTAGTATGATGAGTCTTGAGAGCTAGGAGGGTAGCTATGAAAGGTGGAAGGGTGTGGAGGTGGTTTTGGGTACCAAGAGGTGACGAGGGGGTGTTTGGAGTGCAAGTAGTGGTAGTAGCTTACAAGGAGGTGATGGAGGTGCTTGTGTGCTTAATTGGTGACATAGTGGTGAGGTCATAGAGGTGCTTGAGGTGCTAGGGTCTCGGGTTAGGGTTTTTGGTTTGAATTCAAATTAAGGCTAAGGTTTAGGATAGATTAGGGTTTAGGATTTAGGTTTAATGTTAGGAATAGGGTTTAGCATTAAAGTTTAAGGTTTAGGATTAAGGTTTAGGGTTTAGTTTTAGCTTTAAAATGAAACTAGGGTTTTGGGGTTTCGTTTAGGGTTTAGGATTTTAGATTAGGGTTTGAGGACAATTTAGGATTTAGGTTTAGGGTTTAGAAGTCATGCATTAAGTGTTTGTACCTTGTGCTAAAATGGTAGTAAGAAACTAAAGTGATTTAGGAGGTAAAATGTCATAGTTTGGTTTTCTTGCATTATTGACTTGGAGTACTGGCTGTCCTTATACTAGTTAAATCTCCAAAAGGAACAACATTCTTTAAATCAAAGCTGTACATATTGCTTTTGACGGGGACTCTAAGCGGACTTGGCTCTTCATCAGTAGCTTAAAATCAGGACATAAAACAAGACATTCAGTTTCAGTGAAAAGAACACTGTTTTTCTTGTCACATATTTGTGAGACAGAGAAAAGATTAAACTTTAGTCATTTAACAAAAAAAAACACATCTTCAAAGTCTAACTTATCTGTTCTTATCTTTCCTTTTCCTGTTATCTTACCACCTCTAGCACTTCCACCAAAAGCACAAAACCCTCCATCATTGGTCCTTGATATCAGTAAGAGTCTTTGTTTCTGTCATGGCTGTAACCATCCACTATCAATATTCTTTGTTCTTCAAAGCTTGTTGTGGATTTCCTTGCACAAAAGTAAGAAAGTCAGTGTCTCTTGGGGACCCAAAGCCACTACTGAACTAGAGGTCTGCTTGTGGATCTATATAATTTACTCTTTTTGAGACCCATGATCTACTATTGCTTTAGAGAAATTGTTTAAATCAGGTCCTTTTAGGTTCCAAACACACCTCCTGAGGCCTTACACTGTAGTGACCCAATTTCATTAACAGACAACTTGCTATTTGCCCAGCAGTATTAACACCATTTACTTTGATAGTATTAACTTTTTCATTTGAAATCCTGGTACTTGGTGTTGTTGATTTATAAAAAGGCCTTCTAATAAGTGAATGAGACTTATGAAAAGCATTTGTTCTTAATATTTAAACGTTCACTCTATTTGTATGGGTAGCAGTATTAACTGGTCTGAATGTACTAATTGATGTTGTTGCTCTTAGAGAGCTTTGCTTGGCAGCACTAACTCGTACTCTTCCAAACCTTGTTAAAATTATAGATGGAATAAATTTATTTTGATGATTTATTCTCTGAGCACTGTTCCAAACTGGTCTAATTTCCCTTTGACCAGTATTCTTTCCAATATTTCTCAAAACAGACTTGTTAACCATTCTTTTTTCATGAAAATCATAGTCTTTTATTAGATGGCTGTAACTGCCACAAACAAAACAAGCTTTCTTTGTAAACCTAAATCCTAACCCTAGTTTTTGAAGTCATTTGTCTTTCCAATTTTTCTTCTATCTACCTTAGGAATTTGAGTGATTATCCTTGTTTTTCAGCTTGTTTAGGGTTTAATAGATTCATTCTAGCATTAGTAAAACTCCATCCTTTTAAGACGAGGTTCTTGTCTTAATGGTTGCAAATCATTAGATTGGAAAATGGCCTCATCATCACGAAACCAATAAAAATCATTTAATGTTAACTCCTTCTGGGCCTAACAGGTTCAACTCTAGGCATTTCAACACTAGTATTACTAGGTGGAGTGATATTTGCTTCAACTTAAGACACACTAGCACTAGTCTTTTTTTGCTGTAGGCCTATAAACAGAATCATCTAATCCTGCAAAAGATAGGTCAGCTAGTGGAGGCATGTAGTTCCCGATTAAAGGAGGAGGAACAACATGATAGCCCATTATCCTTTTTGAACTATTATTTGTTTGATTGTCATCTCTAGCTTGAACGACTATCAAATACACTATTAAACCAATTCACTACCACTTGAATCATTTTTATTTAATTGATCTCCATATCCTAGACCAGTTTTATCTTTAGAACTTATTTGACTATTAATCAGTTTATTTAAGTTTTTAGAAGTTTGTTTCAAACTATTTCGTTTAGCTTTTAAATCATCTGTTCTATTACGGTTTCATCTAAACTAATTTTAAGTTCTAGTGATAGCAGTACTTTTGTTTTTACTCAAAATTTTAAGACTGCAATCTTTTCTTCTTAGTCAGCTTATTTTTTTGATGACAATCAAAACTTAAAAAAAAAATTGTGCCCTCTAGAGAGTCTAGGCTAACTGATAGGATACTATTTCTAGATTAGCCTTACTAAGATTTTGTCGTGTTTCATCAAAACTATTTTGAAGTTTTTTATATGTGTTCCACAGTTTTTTTAGAACAAGATTGTACATCTGTGTCAGACCCTAAGGAGTTTGAAGTGTAGGCCATGAGAGAAACTAAGTTGTCTCTTGAGCTATATAACTCCATAATATCAGTCCTTCTGGACAATCAATGCATTGTCTAAACAATAATGCATCAGAGGTCTGACTGGTACAGTTCTGGTGTTGTCAAGTCCTATACCTGCATCTCCATCTTGTTCCCTTGATTCTTGGTGGTCTCTACTACCTTGCAAAATGGCCCCTTCTATGACAGTTAAAGATTCATCTCTTAGTTTTATTCAAAAGTACAGGTACTTTGCCATTAAGATTACTTTCTTCCAGTATTCTTATAAAAATCGCTTAACCCTTATAGAAAGCATGTGCACTGCCATTTAAGGGTCAATTTTTCAAATCATCATGATCAATCTGCTCTAGGTCTTCATCATCCAGTTGTGGACTACTTGACTGACTTACAAAGAATGAGAACATTATATCATCAGTATATGATGATGAAGAGGCTTGTCCCTGAGAATTATGGCCTGCAGTAGAAACACCATTAGCAGTATTAACTTCATTACTGCTGCTAGTGTCTTCTGCAGAGAGAAAGGCCACATTCTGAGAGTGGGGTTTGAGATGATCTAGAGGAACGGGGGGGGGGGGGTTTTGGGGAACTTGATATCAAACTTTTTAAACACTTTTAGGTTATTGTATAGATCATCAATATCCAAATCATCAATATCATCTTTGTTCCTCATAATCAAGGCTACATTGTTCCATGATGAAGGTAAAGCTCTTAAAAATTTCTGATTTGCATCTTCATTAAGAACAGCTGCACCATGAACTTCTAGAAGGCTGATAAAATTTTGAAACTTATCATATGCTTTATCTAAGCCTTCTGTGTCAGATATAAAAAAGTTTTCAAATTGTTGCTTCAAAACAGTCTTCTGCATAGATTCAACATTGCCACCAAATCTACTCTTGATAGCAGCCCACAAAGACTTTGCATCCTTTATTCCATGGAACCTCGGCTGATATTCATTAGGAATAGCCAAAAGCAGAATGCTTTTAGCTTTTCTTTCTCTTTGCCTTGCTAATAGTGCTTGAGCAGTCTTTGGAGGTACTTCAGTTTCAACACCTTTTTCATCAGTTGTTACTTGTATAGGACCATCACCATTCAAGATCACTTGCCACAAACTATAATCTGTGTTAGTGAGATACTGCTCCATCCTCATGCTCCAAAGAGTATATTCACCCTTCTTGAGTATAGGAAGTTTTACAGTAGACACCATTTGAGGAGATTCTACTGGTGCTATTTGTGTTGCAGGTTCTTCACCAGACATTGTGTATTATAGGAAGAGATCTAGATCTGATAAAGTTCTTCTTATTCAGAGTTTCTCCACAAGCTCTGATACCACTTGTGAAGTCCCAATAAACAGATCTTCTTTAGCCTGTTAAAGCTTAGTTAACCTGGATAAATCCAAACTAACTATAAGAGAAACTATGATTGTGAATACTACAAGTTATGCGGAATCTAACTTGCAATACTAAGAAGAACAATGAATACTAAACTTGAATATATTGATTGCAAATATTCTGCTAAGGTTACAGAATAACTAACTATGAATTCATTATTCTAACTATGCCGTAGGGTTCCTTTTATACACCAAGGAAACCCTAATGGGCTTACAAAACGCGTATAATGATAATGCATATCTATTCCTAATATATCTCATGCATATCACTTTAGCAGTACTAACTATATAATACTAACAACACTAACTATTAACTAACAATACTAACTATACTGACAGTACTAACATTTGTACTGGCAGTACTAACTAATATAACTAGCAGTACTAACTACTTAGTCTATTTCTTTAGTCTTTAGCAGCAATATCAATCTTGAACCAGCAGTAGTAAAGTAGTGCTGGCAGTAGTAACTCAAAATTCCCAACAACTTGTCTTACGAGAGCTTTCTCCTATCTCAAATGCTTGAGGTAGGTCAGAAGTAGAGGAGGATGATCGGTCACGGCCTCGTTTCTTAAGTGGTAATAATTCCTCAGGAAGAAAGAATTCTTGAGAATTAAACATTGGAGATAGCATTGAAGATGGAGGCACAATAGTTGGCGGTGGAATAGGTGATTCTCTTAGATAATAAGCTGCATGACCTTCATATAGGGGTCATCATGAAAAAGTGAAAGAGTTGGTGAAGCTTTTGGAACTAAACCAAATGAGTTATTTGAAGAGCTAGAATAAGTATTTCCTGGTGAAGCTGGGACATAGTCCGGGGAAGCCGGGATATAGTCCGGAAAGTTAGAGGAAAAAGCATCCTCAATATCGGAAGTAGGGTGGTTGGGAGAAGACATCACTCTGTTAACAACCCAGCGGTAAATAACATAAGTTATTTATATAATAGTATAATAGTTATGTACTTTACATATGTAGTGGCACAAAGGACTTTCTTGGATGAAAAAAGAAAAGAAGTTATAGTTAAGGTTTCAACCTTATTCTCTATAACCGTGGCTCTTGATACCAATCTATAACACCCCCATTTTGACAAATATAGCAGTGGAAGCTAATATGGGGTATTATTTCATAGTACAACAGTCATAATCATAGAAAACGACTCGTAAAGAGACATTTTGGTAAAATTTAATTATAATTCATTTATTCATTAGAGTTTTACAAGAAGAGAGATCCCAAAATCTAGAAACATAAAGTTTGAATGATAACAGTTTAGCCATCTTCAAGTTCGTGCTACTCCGTGCCATAAGATGCTTAGTTACCTGAGATAAACATGCTAAAAAGTCAACACAAAGGTTGAGTGAAATTCATAGGTTTATGTTAAACAGTTTGAATACAAGTTCAATAGTGGGTTACGTTGTTATACACCCATAAGTGTAATAATTGCAATGACTACAGTTATTATAGAAAAACAATATTTTGCATTAAGCTCATGACACGAGACCTTGAGATATTTTCAATAATCCAAGAAGTTGTACAAAACGGGTGCCTTTGCCAGGAAAGTATAGGTACATCAACGGGGCAGTTCAGTCCCAAATAGATCTATTCACAGCATTCGCACTTACTCCGAAAAGTAATTAACGATTCATGATAGTGGGGTCTTAATGGCAAAAGTAAGGACTTAGGCAATAATGCATTAGAATAGCATACAGTTGAAAAAATACTTGTATTCATGATTATAGCATGTATCCCCCTCGCGGGTTTACAAAACATTTCAAAGATTTAAAATGCGAGGCTATAAACTCACCTAACAGGGAGATCTGATTGATGTCAGAAGTTATCAAGTGAAGTACGGCTCGTCACGCAACCTGGGGTAATATGTCAAGTCTTAGTGTGATTGTTTAGGTTTCAAAAATTTATAGAGTTTAACATACATATTTGATTTATTAATTTATGGAATTATTATATCATTGTTCGGGCTATCATAATTCAGAGGTCATGCAGTATCGTTTGAGGAGCCAGGGCACATTAAATCGTAAACCCAGCAAACTCGTCAAAACAAATACCCAAATGGAACCCCTCACATGAAATTTCGTAGTAACGTGATACGATAAGATTTTTAAGTTTCTTCAAAAGCTAGTCGATGATAAACGTTAGATATATAACGTAATTGATTTATAATGCGTCGATCGATGATTAATACGATAAATGTATCGGGTTTTAATAAAATCGAGTCTTATAATATTAATATATATTTTTATAATTTATATAAAAATATTATATTTTATATTTTTAAGTTTGCAAAAATAGCAATAAATACCCCTAATTTATAAACTTTTACAAATTTAGTCCTTTCTATATAAAGTATATATAATTTAAACCTTTAACGTTAGAACTTGGCAAAACAACCCCTTGTAGTTATTTTTTTTTTTTTTTTTTTTTTTTTTTTTTTTTTTTTTTTTTTTTTTTTTTTTTTTTTTTTTTTTTTTTTTCTTTTTTTTTTTTTTAGTTATAGCTTTAGGAAAATGACATTTTCAGTCCCTCTAGTTATAAATTTCAGAAAGTTACGATATATACCTCTATGCATGAAAACATTTGCAAATCAAGTCCAAAATTCATAATTTTGATATTTTTGAAATACAAAAGAGTTTTGCAGGTCATGGATTATTAGGGATAAAGCTAAAATAAGATGTTCCAACTTAAATAAAAGTTTAGTAAAAAGGATCTTCTGTCAGTCGAAGCTAGAAAATCATAACGGGTCGTTATTAGGGTTTTAACCAAAACACATGGGTTTGAGGATTCAAGGCTTGAACAAGACTTCATATAGGATCTTAGGAGTCTTATGAATATTCTAAAATAGATTATGAGCTTATTGAACAAGATTTAGGCTTACTTAAGCTAGAAAGGGGTCGAAATGGTATTTTTGGGTTCGTACGCCTAGAAATGACTTCAATGGCTTCTTCCTTCTTTCTTCTTGGATTAAAATTGATCTTAGGGCTTTTCTTGATCCTCATTGGTCTGGTTTAGAAGTCCATCTATGTTTGTGATGAAGATTTGATGTGTGTTTAAAAGAGTGTGTATGTTTTGGCTTATATAGGGTTCGAATGGGGTTGGTGCCCAAGTTTGGAGTTTTGATTAGTATCAAGGATACCTTAGGTGATTCACGGCAGCTATAGTGATGAGTATTACAAGCTAAGAGAGTAGGATTGAATGGTGGAAAGCCGTGGAGGGAGATAGAGAGGTGACGAGTTATGGGTACAACTTGGAGATCAAGTTGGTGATGCAAGGGTGATGGTGGTGTGAGGGATGTGGTTGCTAGGCTGCTTGGGGTGGTTGTAGGTTAGTCATAGAGGTGCTTGAGGTGTTAGGTTTCTAGCTTAGGTGTAAGTAGGTCAAAAATGAAAGAAAAAAGGGTGTCGGGTTGGTTTTGGTCTCCGGTTAGAATAAACACAACACAAACACACACATTTTTTTTTTTTTCCAAAAAACCCACAAAAAGGTTTTGGTTTGAATTCGAATTAGGGTTAAGGTTTAGGATAGATTAGGGTTTAGGATTAAGGTTTAGGGTTTAAAAATGAAATTAGGGTTTTAGGGTTTTAGATTAAGGTTTAGGGTTTTAGATTAGGGTTTTAAGATGATTTTGGGTTTAGGTTTAATGTTTAGAAGTTGTGCATTGAGTATTGTACCTTGTGCTAAAGTGGGGTAAAGAAATTAATGAATTTAGAGGAAAATGAGTTAGTTTGATTCGTGTTCATGGCTTCGGTACATGGCTTTAGAAAGTTGTAACTTGATTTAGGAGGGAAAAGATATTCAAATGTTGTGCATTATACACTTGTATACATGCTTGAAGGCTTGCACATTCATTTTATATGTATACATTACATATAATTAGGGTTTTGATATAAATGTTAACGGAAAAAGTCTGTTTTGATATAACGTTGTAAATGGTACGTTAAATGGATAATGTACTTGGTAAAAATGATATTAAGATATATATTTGACATATTAGGATGTTTACATGATATAAACATAGATATATATGGCATTGGTGGAGGTTGCGTGAGCTCGTTTACTTTAGAGATGCAAGTTACGTTGCATAATGAGATAAAGCAAAAATTTCCCTGTAAAAAGGTGGTATATATAAAATAGATGGATATTACAGTACATCTAATTTAATAGATGGATAATTACATTGCTGAAAATTACGGGTTGTTATATAGTTCCTGCAAAAATTTTAAAAAGTTAGGCATCAATGAAATAAACACTCATTATAACATACCACTATTCATAGATGGCATAAAGAAGCATAGACAATTAAGCGTGATTAATGTGAATCAAGGAATTTTTGAATATACCCAAATCCAATCCCATCGTTCCTTAGTCAACGAAGATAACCAACTGAAAAAAGAATCCAAAACACCCACATAATACTGGTATAAGTCACACATGTTCCTTAGTGCGAAAATAATGAACGCCGCTGTTAGTGGAGAGAAACGAAGCAGCCGTGTGAAATGGATATAACTCACAAGAGAAGATATGAGGGCTGGTTCTAACCCGGATGCAAAACGTAGACCGGGTCAAACAAAACAGGAAAACCCACCAGTTTAGCTTGCTTCAAAAACAAAGCGGCTGACAGGTCAGGCTTGCCAATGGGCCGATCTGGCGCCCACCCTCTTAGGGCAACATTCACATATACAACTCGCAAGTTTACAGTTATGTGACACATGCTGCAAGTAGTCGCTAGAAAGAGTACCTGCATAGCTTCTAGCGTACACCAAATGGTCAACAATAACATATGAGGCTCAGATGTATGTGTACAGTAGGCGTACGAAACAACCGGCATGGCTGCAAACACACTGTTGGTGTGGATGCCAAGCCAAGAAACAGGTGCGAGTGAGATATGCGCAAGAAACTAACTTATCATCATCGCCTTATTAACAATCTCAGGCTACGAAGATATGAGGGTTGGATGTAACCCACCTAAAAAAGGTGTATCGGATCAAACAAAAAACTGTTTATGGCTGCAACCACAATGTAGATGTGGTCGCCCGGCCAAAATGTAGTTCTCTGTAAACGTTAGGATGGCTGCAAATCAAATAATGTGCCACACCAAGATCCAGATAATCTCAAATGTACCATTAACAACGACAGTAACACCCACCATGGCTGCCAATCAAACGATTCACCACGCCAAAAAAAGGGATAACCTCAAATGTATTGTTTGAAACAACGAAAACAGTGTTAATCCATTTATAAAGAAGGCAGTCGCGTATGGCTAACCCGCCATAGCTGCAAATTTAACGATTTTCCCCGCCAAGATACGGATAAGCTCAAATGTAACACACACCATTAACATGAAGCACATCAGTTCGTTTTGCACAAAAGTCAGCCGACCAAGGCTTACCCGTTGGGGCTGCAAATCAAAGTATTTACTACGCCAACACGGATAACCTCAAATATCAATATTCACATATACAACAAAACCACAGGCGACATCTGAATAAGCATGAAAACAAACCACATGACAATATTAATCCATTTATACAAAAGACAGTCGCGTAGGACTAACCCGCTATGGCTACAAATCAAAGGATTTGCCCCGCCAAGATACAGATAAGCTAAAATGTATCATAATATAACTTTAAAAAAAGCTGTTAACAACAACAAGAAGAAGAACATCAAACCATCTGCACAAAAGGCAATCGCGTATGGCTAACCCGCCATGGCTGCAAATGTAAGGATTTGCCCCGCCAAGATACAGATAAGCTCAGGCACAATGTAAAACAAACATTATAACATAACATTATTCACTTATACAACAAACCCAAAGGCAACAACTAAATAAGCATGAAAACAAAACAATTGTTTACATATAGAACAAAGCACAAAAACAAACCAATTATTGACATATACAACAAACCCACAGGCAATAACCAAATAAGCATGAAAACAAAGCAAACATTCACATATATCAGTAACCATGAAAACAATCGATAAACCAACATTCACACATACAACAAACCTTCACACAACAACCAACTAACCTTGAAAACAAAACAACAATGCAACAACAATAATCATAATGAATACAATCACAAAGAATCACTCAACAGGCATACCAAACATCTGAAACCTAGTTCCTAACATCACCAATCAAATGAACACACATTATAACAAACCATTATTCATATATAGCATATGATAAAAGTGAAATAAGAAATTTTTTAATATACCCAAATCAAATCCCATCGTTTCTTCGTCAACGAAGATAGCCGACTGAAAAACCATCCAAAACACCCACATAATACTGGTATAAGTGACACATAATCCCCAATTGTGGATTACAGCTGTCGTTCATGCAAAACAACACCAACGTTAGTGGGAAATTAATGAACGCCAGTGTTATTGGGAAGAGACAGAGCAAGTGTGTGAAATGGATATAACCCGAAAGAGAAAATATGAAGATTGGGTCTAACCCGGTTGCAAAACGTAGACCGGGTCAAACAAATCATTCAAACCCACTGGGTCGGCTAGGATTGAATACGAAGCGGGTTACGGACTGGGTTAGGCCAACAAATGGGCCGACCCGACGCCCAGTCCTTATATGGTTTATATAGTTGGACCTAATGGCGATGAATATCATTCAAACATAACTCGTCTAAAGTGTAAGGTGTTGTTGCACCCGATAATTATTTATAGGCGTCAATACGTTAACATGCACCTTATAACATTGCTATAATATAATAACATTCTTATAGCAAAACAAAGAAAATATCCACTCACTAAAAAAGAAATGAAAAGAAAACACACAATAACTGTAGCAATTAGCGAACCCGCCTGTAAGTCAAAGGGACGGTGCAATATGATTATTATAGGGGCGTCATTGGTGCCATTTTTGGCACCTATGACATGTTATACGACACTGTATCGTGCCCTATAAAATGCACGGTGCAGTGGACGGATCACGCGCTATAGGCGATTTTGGCCACCTATGGCGGCGTGCGGCTGCACGGCCATGACACCATGATGACGTTTTAGGAGTCATTACCATCCTTTTCCCTACCATTTTTGGTATTTTTATTTTATTTTATTTTAAGACCAACTGCTAGTGTTTGTGTGAGTGTTTGCGTTTGTATTTGTGTTCGTGTGTGTGTGTGTCTTTTGTCTGTTGTGAGTACAAGTTTATGTAAGATGAAGTTTGTTTGTTTTTTTTCATTTAACCTTGTTGGTTTATTTGTTTTTCAGTTTTACTAACACCATTAGTCCTTGGTTTGTTATATCGTATGTTAAATTTCGTTATAACTCGTATTTTAATACACCATACTTAAATTTTAACTGAATGAAATGTATTAAGTTTTAAAGAAAATGAAAAAGAAAAAAAAGAATCTCGTTGTCGCCTATACAATGATATAGCTCGGGAGGGCATTTACGTTATAAGAATATTATAAGCTACATGATGCCGTGACGACTTCTATAATGGTTATAAGGTTCATTTTTTAAAAATTTAAAATTTTCACAAAGATTAACATTACATTTTAAAATTTCATGAATGTTACACAACCCTGGAGCTACTTCGAAAATATCAAAGTATAAAAAAAATCAAAGAACCCGAGAGGGGTCAACGAGCTATAACAAGAATAAAAAAAATCCTTCCGCCATTAATCGATTCCTTCATTAATACAGGATAATAAAGGAGTACGTGGCGAAATTGTAGACACAACACATAGGTTGAATCTGACGTGGGTGATTCCCCGTTAATTTCTCACCACTCTCTACAAGAACTTTATTCACATATATAACCCTGGAGCTACTTCGAAAATATCAAAGTATAAAAAAATCAGAGAACCCGAGAGGGGTCAACGAGCTATAACAAGAATAAAAAAAATCCTTCCGCCATTAATCTATTCCTTCATTAATACAGGATAATAAAGGAGTACGTGGCAAAATTATAGACACAACACATAGGTTGAATCTGACGTGGGTGATTCCTCGTTAATTTCTCACCACTCTCTACAAGAATTTTATTCACATATATAACCCACGTTTTCTTAGGCTGCAGCTGCTTTCAAAATGTTTTCAACGAGTTGAAATATTACCCGTGCATTGCGGCAGTGGCTAGCTTGTTGTCGAACTTGTTTAGTGTAGATTTCGCAGGCACGGTGGTGGTTCACTTGTTGGCAGAAGTTATTGGAGCCTAATAGTAGTGTCGTTATGAAGTTGCCGGTTTGGTTTATATATAGGTAGTATTACATTGCATAGTAGTAGGATATTGGATGTTGTAGCAGTTATTAGATAATTTGTAAATAACATAACATTAGACTTAACGTACACATGTTTAAGTTTTTAAGTACCCTTAACAGTGGTTAGAGTGGTTACACAAAAGATTGAAAGTGTGTGCACGTTTAGTTTATGTCAGTACAGTACACAAAAGGGACATTAGACTTGACATACGCATGTTTAGGTTTTTAAGTACCCGTAGAAGTGGTTACACAAAAGATTGAAAGAGTGTGTGCACGTTTAGTTTATGTCAGTACAGTACACAAAAGAGCTAATTCTAGCTGCAAAGTTTTGTTACCATGCAGTCAGCTTTCATAGGTAGATCTTTTAAGTGCTGTGGGATCGCAAGATATTTGTTTAGCCTTCGTGCTTCATTTTCTTTAC